>APFE031265181.1:2778-30404 GCA_000404065.3 Pinus taeda
ACTCAAAGCATTAGCCGATGTCTCACCAAAGCTTTTCCGTGCATTTCCTCGTTAAGGATAGCACCGACAACATCATCAAACATTAAAGTACTAGATCCAGAAATAGAGTTACTAATGGCCATTACTAAACCATTCCAACTCTCTGGCAATGAGGAGAAGAATAATAGAGCTCTAACTTCATCATCAAAGTTTACCCCTATAGAACATAACTAACTTGCAACAATATTAAAATCATTTAAATGGTCTACAATAGATCCACCTTCCGACATCTTCAATTTAAATAACTGTTTCATAAGAAATACCTTCTTTGAGGTTGGGGGTTTTTCCTATAGTTTCTCTAATGCCTTAATCAAACCCTCTGTAGTTGTTTCCTTCAAAATGTTGAAGGCGACCGATGCTGCGAGGCACAACCGTACTGTTCTAAGTGCCTTTCTATCAAGAAGGTTCCATTATTTATCTGTCATACCCTTCGACATCTTTGTTTTTCCGCCCAATGGTAGGTACAGATATTTTTGATGCAGATAACCTTCCATCTGAATTTTCCACAATAATAAGTTTTGGCCATTAAATTTCTCGACCCTAAACTTACCATCTTCCACCATTGGTCCCACTCGAATGAGGAACCCTTCTTTCCTACGAGTTTATCAGCCAAATAGACCTTCGGCTTTGATACCAGTTGTTAGAAAATTATATATTGAGGAGCAATGGAACACATAAAATATTGCAGAAATATAAACACAGAAAATGCATAAAACAAGAGAAACACAGATATACTTGGTTCACCCAGTTTAGGCTACGTCCACCCCAAACAGCTAGTCCTTCCTTTCTATTATCTAACAAAATTAAGAGACACAACCTTCCACAAATCCACTATAAGATCCTCTGTTTTCTCTCACAGTCTCACCTCTTGGTTTCTCACTCAGAATACATGTCTATTACATAGCCTCAAATACAATGCCCTCATACAAAGAGAGGAGTTGCCTTCTAGGGAAAAAAACCCTAAACTAAACATAAGTTCTACTGTCATATCATCTGCCTAATGAACAGCCTAGATTGACTAGAAATTACTATACTTTTACAAGGCAATTTTACATCTGTTTTTAGCTTCGGGGGTGCTGCCCCCGAACCCTCGTAGGGGGGATAAGGCCCCCCCCACATGAAGGGTTGTACAAACTTCCTGGGGTATACATCCGGTTGAAACAAAGACCTCTAAACAATCATGCACCATACTCAACATGTAGTTTCTAAGGACAGAATTCGACTCAACCCATTTAAGGTTTAAGCAACCCTTGACATGCCTCCACCTTCAAATTTGCTTCAAATTCAAAAACACCAAGGGAAAGCTAACTTTTTGAGGAGGTTCATTCCACATTATGCCGAACTCGCTAAAGGTTATATGCATCTGTTGAAAAAAGATGTACCCTTCCACTGGGATCAAGTTGCGCAAGCTTCCTTTGATGCTTTAAAAGGTTCCTTGATAAAATCATCATTAATGTATGCTCCTGACTATCAAAATGACTTTAACCTGTAACTCACCATTGCAGATACAACCATCGCCATAGTTTTAGTGCAAGAATATAATGGAATTGAACATCCTATATATTTAGGTCGCAACCTTAATGATACAAAAAGCAAGTACTCTTATGTTGAAAAGCTGGCTTTAGCAGCTGTTCAAGCAGTACAAATATTTTGACACTATGTTCTCTTTCGCAAGACTACCATTGTGTCATATTGCAACCCTATGACCTACATTCTGTCGCACCAATTAATAGGGGGAAAATATTCCAAAGGGATAGCCATTTTGCAAGAGTTTGATATGGAATTCACCAGTTCCACAAGCTATAGTCACGGAACATGGATCGTATTTTTGCAATCACATGATGGTTGAATTAACTGCCAAATTAGGACTGTCCCACAACAGTTCTACTCCATATTATCCATAAGCTAATGGACAGGTTGAAGTAATCAACAAAGTCCTTAAGTGCATGCTGCAGAGAATGATTGGAGTCCATAAACGGAATTGGCATTTAATCCTATACTCATCTCTGTGGACATATAGGACTTCAGTGAGAAATGTGACTGGGTTTACGCCCTTTTAGTTGGTGTATGGTCTGGAAGCTGTCTTACCAATTCATTGCGAAATCTTGTCCCTCAAGTTCATAATTGATCTGATTCCTGAAACTTCTAAAGAAGAGGCTCGTTTCTTGGAAGTAATCCACTTGGATGAAACCCGTCATGACGTCGTGTTGGCTAAAGAAGCACATAAGAAACATGTCAAAGCGCAATATGACAAAAATGTCAAGCATCGTGTCTTCTCAGAATGTGACCTCATCTTGCTCTACGATCAGGACTCCGACAAATTGGGAGTAGGTAAGTTCGAACCATTATGGATGGGACATTGTTAAACAAGTATTGAAAAGGGAGCCTACGAGCTGGTCGATTATGATGGGATTCCACTATCACAACCCCGTAACAGGTTGTATCTTAAATGTTACTATGCTTGATTAAGTGAAGTAAGCAATTTGCATATATGTTTTGTTGCATTTTTGTTTTCTTTTAGAGCTTTCGTTTTGGTTAGGTAATCCACTTTGCATTTGTTGTAGATGTTAGAATTCTTGGAACCATTGTTGGGTACACTGACATAGCTAGTCGTAGCATGCAAAACCTATCTTCTGCAGCCTGGGCCATTTTTTCTCCAAGCAGCGAGTTAGTGAGTTTTAGGGGGATATGTATTGGTCAATCGACGAACAACATCATTGACTATAACATGTTGATTGAACTTCTCTCTAATGCCATTTTGCATGGCATACGTTGACTAATTGTCAAGCTAGATTCACAACTTGTCATTCTACAACTTACTAGCATTTATTCCATTCAGAACCTGGCTATTTATCACATGTTCCTAAGAGTCAAGATTTTGGAAAGATAGTTTGATTCTGTTAAATATCAACACATTTCCAAAAACTTAAACACATTATCTAATTCATTAGCAAACTATGTGTTAGATAGACATTTGCAGCATTTGTAAAGAAAGAATTTCTCATTAACATTTGCATCAAGATTGCATGACTTGACCAAAATAAAACTCCGAAAATAAAAAAATATATAATTGTTTATAGTTTTCGCAAAATCTTTTGTGTCAAAGACAAAATCGGTCATCTGACCCAGAAACTCAAAATGAACGCAGAAAATCATCCTAGACTAATGATGCTAGTGATAACATGTCACCACCTATGCAATAATGTGCAAGGGTCGGGTCCATCGACTCGAGACACCAGTAGTATGGCGCTGTAACCTCAAAGGTAACTCATCGGTCCTGAAATACTGAATACCAAGAGTGAGGCCCTCAATTTGATCCTACAACACTACCAGGGTCTCTGATATGTCCAGATCTCGAAGGACGACCCTCCCTATAGTCTCTCCTGTTGGAGCGTCATCTGTCGCTACTGGTCGCACTAGTCCAATATCTGCACACACATATAAGTTTGATTAATCTTGGTAACATTTAAAAACACCAAAACATTATAAAACTGATAAAAAAAAATGTGGTCTAATCAATTTACCTATAACACTCCATTGTTCGCTAGTTGGTAACACCAAATCCAGGTCACCTCGGAAATCCATCTCGACGTATGGATACTCTACAAAGACCATCTCCTAACAGTAGAACCACTCGAGAAAGGCATCAGAGAAGGAAATCTACGACTGACCAGCATGTCTAGCCATAAGATCAACCCACCTCTGCATCCATGGTTCCCTTAGTGCCATCAATCCCAGTGAAATGTTCTGAGGCTGCATTAGTGGAATCCTCTCCAAAAAAAAAGCAGTCAATATGGAACCATAGCCAAAATTCTTGGTTCTTCCATTTTTTACTTTGGAGAGTTGTTCTTTTATGACAGGAAGTACTGCCTCGCACCAGTTGAACATCTTCCGTTCCAGGCATTCCAAGGCGTATATTGCATGTAAGATCTATTTGCCAAGTGTAGAGTCGTGTTGCTAGCCAACCTAGCAAAGGTAAATAAAATGGTCCTCAAGGGTCAATTAGTGACATCCTGGATATTGATATTGCCATCTCTACTAGGTAGAGATCCATCTTTGTAGAACTGATGAATATAGTCTTTCACAGTTTCACCTCCACGAGTGAATCCTGATCTCCCAAAATCCACTGATGAAATTTGAGGGGGAAAACCTCTCCAGAACTCCAAAATCCTAAATTTGAAATGAAATGATAAAAATGAAAGGTAAAACTACTTTTTATGTTATTGTTCACGTACTTCAAGTAAAATGTAAGTTTTGATTCATTTTTCGTATATATATGTGTGTGGGTGTGTGTGTGTGTGTGTGTGTGTGTGCGTGTGTGTGTGAATTTCTAATCAGTTTGATGGAGTGATTAAGCAAGTTGAATGATCGAAGAAAGAATATAATGTGTTAAATAGTGAATTGAACATCTTTGACCACCACTGAGCATATGTTATCAAATGGTTCAAGCTCGTTAAAAAATAAACCTACGACCAAGCATAGTTCCTCACGGTTCAAGCTCACTAAAAAATGAACCCACCTTCAGTAAATAGCCTTTGTGATTGCCATGCTATCAGCCTTTTGAGCCTTGGTTGTATTCCTACCATCACCTCCATCCTTTTGACTGATCATACACTTCCACTTGATTGTTCACCCCTTTTTGAGGAACAGTTGCGATGAGTGGTTTTGTTTGCCAACTTCTTCACATTACCATGTTTTGAGAAGTTCCAAGCTTACCCAGAACTAGTTGCTACCCTAGACACCACTCGTTCCTAAAAAACGAGTCTCCTTTAAACTCTTTTTAGACTCATTAAATATGAAAATATTGTTGAGCTATTGGCCTTTCTAGCTCGTTAAAGTGATTGGAAATGCCATCCCTCCTGTATATTTTAATCTTTTTTGGACCTGAGGGATTATCCCATGAAAAAGTTCAAGCGCTTGTCTTTTTGGCTCGCTAAAGTGATCGAAAAGTCATCCCTTTTGTATTATTTTATCCTTTCTCCGACTTAAGGGATCATGCTACAAAAGAGAACTTTTGGAGTTCCATTTTCATCCCTTTTCAAACTCTCTAAACATCAAAAGGACCATGTTGTCTTTGTTGTTAAACTCATTAAAAAAATAGCAACAAACTTGTCCACCTAGACAAGAACGAGTTTCATTGTTGCTAGACTCACTAAAACATAGCGACAGGTTTGCCCCAAGGGAAAATTATAGAAAGAGAATATGTTATCCTCCTCAAGCTTGAAAAAAATAAAGAGGTACTAGTCAGCAATGACTGGGGAAAAAGGGAATAAAACTTGAAGAATTTATGGTAGCAGGTCGCTCTTGAACATGACACTTTCACTCCATCACCATGATTGAGTTGGGTTGCTAGGTTATTCTGTTCACCAGTCATTTCACCATTGGTCTTCCACACCATCCATCTATTGGGGTTAACGCTACCAATCCATCTCAGTGTCACTGATATGTTCAAGAGAAGTCATTCAGTTGAGAAACCACAATCCAGTTAATGCCTCATCCACTACAATACTTTCAACCTCCATTTTCATGACCACCATTCCTGAACCTTGTGTCATCAGATCATTTTCACCTCCATAAAATAATTTGCTTCATTTTGTGTCATAGATGTGGGATACATTAAGGCCCTCCTACAACAGGTCACTTCTTGTCGACATCAACTCATTATCCAAGAAGTTGACTTAGAAACACCCCTTTCAATACTTTGAAGCTTGCATGCCTCAATGGCAACTCTTTCACTTCTAGTGATAGGTTGACATCAGTGGCCTTCGACCAAAATATTTTGCATGGTGTTCGACATCGGATCATATATTCACACCATGTGAATTGTACTGTAGTACCTTGAGGGTCATTATCATTATTGGTGATTCCTCTCACGTCTGTTAACAACTCACATTATTGGCTGGTAATCAGGTGATGTCTTTCCATGTTTGACTTCAGAAAATTTCTTCACATGGATTGACTTGTACATTGAGCAAATTTTGAATGAGTTTTGAAGACCTCGGATCTAGTTTCATCCATCTGGGCTGCGATATCTTCAAGAATATAAAGACATAAAATGTACACAGAAGATGCACAGATGGTCATCTGATCCAGGGATGATGACTCTACATATGAAGAATTACCAGTCTGCAACTACAGACGACTATCTATTCTATGTACATGAGCTGAATTTATAAAGTTGAGCATGGGAATTCCCACCTCAGCTAGATCATGAAAAATTATATTATGATGATGTATTGTATTGTATCTTATACAGGTCACCTTCTAGTTCGAAAACCTCGGATCCTCATGATAAATCATTTCACCCGACATCAAATATTTATGACTTCATGCTTTAGGGGGGAATTGTTATAGACATATTTGGGCACTTCAACCCCAATCATGTCGATAAAATAGGGCTCTTCAACCCCTAAAAGTGTTGTTTTATACCCTAAAAGAACATGGTCAACTGATTACATCATTCCCCAAAAGTTCCACCTGAAAATCCATCCAAAACTAGCCTAAATTGGACCATACTAACTGCTCGACTGTCAGGGTACAATGCATATTGACTTCTACACTAGCCAGGTGTGATGCATACTGATGAGCCCTCTGTAGGGTGCGATGAGTGAGGATGGACAAATGTTCGAGACAGTTTGCTAAGTGGATGCTCATGGAATCTTCTAGAAACTTCTCCTATGACACTTGCCGCTCTAAATTCACCCAAAGATGAGAAAGATATCCAAGAAATCTCCAAGTGAACCAAATGCAACAAGTGGAATGACACTAATCAAAAACCCAAATATGACTCACACCCTTGCACACATCTATAAATGGATCCCTCAGCTGAGAGATATGGAGGCTGGAATTTTGCAATTTGTAAGGAAGTGCTGATAGTTTGTATCTGAGAAGGAGCATTGTATTTTTGGTGTGATCTTCTTTTTCATGAGGTCAAGAGGAATTTGATGCTAGGAGGATGATGCTGGATCAGAAAACTGAGTTATAATTCTCCCTTTTATTTAATAACGTTCTTCGAGTTTTCTTCCATACAATTGTGCAATTATGAATATCATTATTTGTAAATGTTATTATATGTTCATTGTATTTCTGATTCTACAATGCTTATGATATAATAGATCAAGATGCTTTGACGGTTCTTTGTTACTGTGTCTCTACAGGTACTCTTAAAGCGGGATAAGTACGGAGAGGAGTTGCAAGCTCTATCAAGGGGAGAGAGATCAAGCAAGGAGTCTAGCGGAAGATCTAGGTTTGTTCCTTTGCCTCTCTCTTATCTATCATACATAGAAGAAATCACGAATTACTTTAAACTATTTGGTTCTAGGGTAGCTACTAAACCTAGAGAGCTAGTCGATCGAAAAGACACTAGTTTTCCCAGAAACAGGAATGTGTCCTTGATTTTCTCCACTGATTAAGGAATTAAGGATGAGTTTTATATTGAGAGGATCAGTTGACTTATTTTAACTTAGTCAAGTCCAGTTAGATTAATTTAACAAGTTTTTAAATTAATGAGAACTCAGTTAGTTAATGCTTGCATGCATGTAACTACTGTATTTCAGATAACCGAGTATTCACTCATGGATAACTCATGCATGTCAGTTCAGACAGAGAAGGGACAATGTACTATTAGTTGGATGAATATTTTTCCTATAAAGTTAAGCTCATCCACGATGAGGATTTAACTCCTTCCGGTTTGCACAGTTAGATCAGAGGTTAGTGAGTGTGTGAAGAGGCCAATTCACATAGGTGGTAGCACTAGACCCCAAGGAAAACTGCACAATGAAATAGGAGGCTTGTAGGGTAGAGGAGAAGGTTTGTGAGAAACCTTTGACTATCTATGAGCAGCAAAGGGATTGTACTGAGAGCTGGATAGCTTCCGAGCTAAGGCTTTGTGTAATCCAAAATATATTTCCACTTGTATGATAACACTGAGTTGGGGTTTTAGGTTGAGGTTTTCCCCGAGTAAATTCTTTTGTGTTATGTGTAATTGATTCCTTCTTATCAATTATATGTGTTCTTATTGATGTTGCTCATGGTTGATTAAGCTTCCGCTAAATTGTTTGTAGAAGTAGATCAAGTGTTTTGCTTTAGTACATTGCATTACCAGGTTGATCTACAGGTGGGAAATTTCTACATGGCATCAGAGCTAGCTGATTTTTTGAAAAAGTTCTACATGGTATCAAATCTAGCTGGATTGTAGGAAAAATTCTACAAATCACATAAGGTTATCTCAACCCATCCTATTGCCTACTGATCTTCCCATCGATGACCCTAAATATTCATGTGGTAGGACACCTGTATCATAACCAACCTGGATTTTACACCCCAAGTACACTCTCAACTTATTGGCCAAACAAAGAGTGGTATTCCTGACAAGCCCATCTTGTGGTTATGATGCCAACTGGGGTATACTCTACAAGTACCCAACAAGGGAGCAACATTCTCCAACCCTATGAAGATAGGGTAGAAACGTATTCAACCCTATGAGTAACAAATAGGGGTCACACCCTATTATTTATAGTTTTCTCAATCCCAAGAGCCTTTCTACTTCAATTCCTCATCTTGGGAGCCCAAATAGGGAGGAAGAGTTAGCTGACTGTCCTCGATCAATGATGCTCTCATCATACTAAAATCTGGTATCAACTTGTCTCAATAGCAATTGTTTCCTGTTCATACAGGATGTCAAATCAAATATCATGTCAAAACATAAATAATCATATAAATCTAGAAAGGGTACCATTAGCATCCTCCCTCTTAAGGAGGTTCCAACCACAATTCTAAGCTTGTTTGGAACAATTTCACTGTCTCAATATATGAGACTATCTTGGTTCCAACTATAAATATGGGACTTTCTTCTAGTCAAATCTCACTCTATGTCATCACAATGTATCCATGTCATATCCAAATCATGCTCAGACAACTCTCTAAGGCATTTATTCGTCCCGCCTCACAACTAGCCATGCTAGCAACATCGTACTCTATTTCAAAGGATGCTTAGTGGAAACTCTATGTGAATGAAGCAGCTCACTCATGAATTTATTCAGGTTCTATGCACATCAGATATATATATATATATATAATATATATATACATACATACACACACAACATATACACACACCACACACACAGACACACACACACACATACATATATATATATATGTTCAAAATAGAACATTAATGCTTCAATCAACAGTCGAATTCCATTTCAAGTTCAACAATCATCTTTGAACTTCAAATCGGAGTATCCAAGGATTTTCATTTTCATTATTCAAAAACATTTTTCAATAGATTTGCAATTAGAATTTCTTTGCCAAATTCTAGAAATTGATTCATCATGCCATGATACACCATTTCGAGCTTAAAAATATATCTCCCTATGATTTAGATCATGAGAGGCTCACCACCTATCAAGAGTAGACCATCAGGATGTAAAATCAAACCCATAATCAAATTCAAAGTCATATCATGGAACTCATTGTCTTGACTTCATCAAATAACTATCAAATATAGACATGTCTTGATTAGAGAGCTTTCTTCATGTCATTCTCTAAGCATAATGCCTTTCTAAGCCATCATAATTAGCCTTACATAAATCAATGTTGTACCATCACATCAGAAAAGTTATCTCATCAAAGTTTAGAAGCCAGATCACAACCATTATCAAAGTCATTATTATCACAGTATCAATACTTTCAACTGGGTGACAGGGAGAGCTCATATCAAGTTGTGACTTCATTTATTATGATGCCAACAAGTTTTCATCAAATGCATTATCAATCCGAACTTTATCAATTCATTCTCATAATCATAATACAAGTCGTTTCATCAAGTTATGACATTCAATTTAACCATATGCCGTCAAGACATGACCACAGGTAGTAAGATATCTAGAATATCAATCTCATAGTTATATCTCTAACAACATGCTTATCATGATCAATAGGATTAGGTAAGGTAATTCAATAAATCTTTATAGAAAAATGAGAGTGTCGATTTCTCTTTCCATATGCTTTCATCATGCTCATCACAAGCATTATCCACAGACTTATGTATAAGAGTCAATGAGCTATCCTTCTATATAAAATCCATCATGACAAGTATCAAGAGTATCATTTACTAGAGTCAAGGTGCTAACCTTATTTATAGGATCAAGATGTCCAACTGATGGATGTTAACCAAACATGAAGTGTATCATTGTATCAACATTAGATAGCCTCACAGAATTCAAGAAGATCAAAATGATCACCACCAAGTGCATCATTTCATCATAGGAAACATAGATCCAAGTCGCTTTCATATGCATGTATAATCCATCAAAGAAAGATGTCTTAGGGCTTACCTATCCATCCAATCTTACAGCTGAAATACAATGTACCATGCATACTTTGTGGTATTCAAATACCTGTGCACTTTCTCGTAGGCAACTTGTAATTCTTGTCACATTTTCATCAAGTACCTCTTTCCAGATCTAGTTTTTCTTTCCTTCATCTCAAATGATCCTCAAGAAGAATCTAATCATCACATCTCATCAAGCACGTTAGAAACATCCATATGCTCAAATACATATGCAGGAAGTATAACCAATAAACATAATCATCAAATCCATAGATCTAAATAAAATTAAGAGGAATCATAAGTCATGAAATACTTATCGTCAATGAGAGGTGATCCTCTCCCTCTTGAACCAATCTTCAACAGCCATCAATGTCCATGGTCCATATACCAATGTTTTTTGTAGTTATCCAACCAGGTCTACTAGGAATAATCCCATCTAGGGATTCATCAAATATTTTTCAAGTGCTTGAGCATCTTCAAATTGACCAGTTAGATTCCATATCTCATATTATTTCCATAAACTAGGGTTTTCTCTCCAACCCTAACCTCACAGAATCCGTCAAACCCTAATAATCAAGTTTCCTAAGGTTTTCTTCAAACCCTAGAATTCTTTTAGATCTCCACCATCCTCTTATTTCTTCCATTAAAGGTGACATAATTTTTCATTACATGCTAATTTTTCATAAGACTACATTGTTATTTGCTTTGATAATGTAATTTCTTCATTAATACATTAAGTTCACCCCATATCAACATTACATTATTCAAATCTGTGCCATTATTCATTAGTATATGAAATTATATAGAAAGAACAAAATCATCATTATCAATGTAGTGAAACATAAAGGAACAATAGAAGAAAAGCATGCACACACATAGAGACACTAGGATTGGTTCAAGACTAGGGAAAAACCCATTATGGGGAAAACCCTTGAAAATATTCTTCTTCTTATATCATCCTCAAATTATTTAGAAAAAGAGAGTACAATGATCCATAACTCTATCTATGTAGAAAAACAACTATGATATCCATGAAACGGATCTAATCATGCTTATTATCACAACCATAATTCTGAGGACTATAGTGTGTTGTCACTGACTATAGTCAAATTCTTGATATTGTTGAACATTGTTGTCACTAAGTGGAATATTTGGAATACTCAAATCTCATCTTTGAGTCTTGGACACAGGGAGGAGGAGTTGTGCGAACATCTATAACAGTCTTGGACGCTCTATGCAGAATTGGAGGACTGCGTTCGAAACATATATGGACGCTCCCAGGTGAACTAAATGAGGGTGTCCGAGGTCAAACATACCCAGGTCTGCCTCATACCTTAGACGATCTCATAAGGCTTTTGTAAGAGTGTCTATGGTAGCTCGGACACTCTCAACACCATATTGTGCATGCATCAAGGGACCTAACTGAGCAGGGGAAACACTAGCCACTCAAACGTAGCCATAAACACTCTATGCCAACATCTAGGGCTTTCTGGACATTGTCATGACCACCATGTTCCAACATCCAATGACTAAAATGTCTAATTCTGTGCCAGCATCCAGGAATCAAAAAACCGTAGATCAATCCAAGCTTCACCCCTAAGATTTTGAACCCTTGAGCAAAGTTTCCTTTGACAGACCTGTGCAAACCACGATAATAAGAGAAGAGAAGATGGCTTGATCAATGTGTCTGAATGAGCTTGAGGTCCCTTCTATTTATAGGTTTTCACGAGGGTCCACTTTGGGTTGTGGTCGACCTATCCAATTTAACATGTGCTTAGGACTGACCTAACCCAATATACATGATTGAATAAATAAATTCAAAAAATAACTTTTGCTTGTCGAAATAAGGTGATCTTTAGGTCAATTTTGGTCCTCTCGAAAAGAGGAATCTAATGCAATCATCATCTCTGATCTATCCAAGGAGGAATTTGACTGTAGTTGAACAAATTAACATAAAGAGATTAGTCGATGATCGGATTCACCCTACGTCTTGATTGCATAAATACAATCCATACCCTTTAAAACAAACTAGTATGCATTAAAAATTGACCCAATTTGGTCGTTATGTGATTTTCTCCACACATTCTATTCTTCCATATGTATTTACATGTTTTAGGGGGGTATCCACAAGGTCTCATTTCTCGATTGAATCTTCCATATGTTTTGTAAATCGATCACATTCTAGACATCCCCCTCTTTTTTTGTGGACCTGAGGACAATATTAAAATCCCCACCTATTATGTAGTTGTTGTTCCACAAGCTCTCTTTAATAGAGATTAACGAGTCCCAAATTTACAGTTTTCTCCATATAACACTAGTTCATATACATTGATGACAAGTTTATGCTCACCCGTATCTTTTCTTTCCAAAAGTGCTTCCGCCGAGAATTGTGATTTTATATAATCTATTAGATTGAAATGAATTTATGACCAAAACATATCTAATCCACTTGAAGCTCCCTTGGAGCCTTGTGCAATTCCTACTCCCTATCTCCGGAAAGACTTATATATATTAATAACTTCTTCTTCCTTGAGCTTATTTTGTTGAAGTAAAAGAATCCAAGGGGCTTCTATTTCATCAAATACCTAATTGATAGGTACTTTTTGGGGTTTACCAAACAACTTATATTTCAAGTCAAGATCTTAATCAATTTTTGGGAGGATTTTAGGAGTTACCTCCTCCTTATAATGGGGTTTTCATCCCCTTACGTGTTATATGATTGATTATTTTAGTGATTACCAATTGGTTGCCCAATATTTTATTATGTTTTAGCACTACTTCCTCACTAGTCTTCTTGAAGGGCCTCCTTTTCCTTTTCTTATTCTTTTCAATCTCATGGTTATTTCCTTCATCCACCCAGCTTAGATTTTGTGCCATATTATGAGTTGTTCTCTTGGAAGACAAACCACCCTCAGCATTCCTGGATTTGGGTGTGTGACTTCCATCATTATTTATTGGAATGATTTGAGACTCAATAGGGATCAACTCCATGGTTTGCTTTGTTCAATGACTAGGAACTCCTTTGTATCATTTAAGTCCCCATCTTCGTGTTCCATATTTTATTCTTTCTCGCCAAAAATCCACCTTCTTTGAGTTCAGAACAGATTCTTCCTAACCATTTCCTTCTTAGGTATGCAATACATCCAACGAATTTGTCAAAGTTGAGGCCCCATTCTTGTTTTGGGTATTTTGGTTCTTAGTTGTCGATGCTTTTCCTTTGTTCCCCCCTCGCTTTTGAGTGCGCCACTGCTCATATTCATTTGTTGGTGCATATAGGCTCTTACTTGCTTGGGAATTTGTACAATCTGTTGAAAAATGGGCATACTCATGGTAGAATTGACACTTAAATGGGATCTTCCCATAATCTAGCATTTGGAAATGGCCCATCCCCTTAGGGTAAGATTGATCTCCAAAGGCACACCTTTCTCTAGATCAACCTCCATGCAAATCTTGGCACATGCAAACATAGATCCTTTGGGCTTGGCTGTGTCCAAATATTTTTGAATTCCTTTACATGTTGTTCTTAGACAATCATCACTCCATTAACAAAGTGCAAATCATGGGAATTTGACCCATATTGGAACTGCATTGAAAATATCTTCATTTGGATCCAAATCCAGAGACCATTTATTCAAATACACACCTCGAGACCTGAAGAAATAAGTGCTCCTTATAAAGATAGGATCTTTATCTTCCATGAGTTCAAACAAAAAAGCGAGAAAGCCATCTCCACATGTGTAGAGTCTGATATTACCTTTCATCATCGAATTCTAGGTTTTGTCTATCTAGGAAACCATTGATATAGGGGAAAACCACATCCATTTAGATTTCCCCATCAAAGCTCATCCAAAAAACACCAATATGGTTCTCTGGGCACCCGTGGGAAGAGCCACCATTAGAATGGATTTCACCTTCTTCATGAAATTGGTCTAAGCTTCTTTGCTCCTAGGTTTTCTCAAAATGGAAAACACGAGAGCTTAGAAGGTTGTGGGTTCATTTGGTGGGGAGGAGAGGCCCCTTCCATGGTATCCATCGCAAGATCGATCTAGGATTTCTGCAAAGCTTCAGAGGGCCACAGAGCATATTTTAGAAAGAGGATAAGAAATATCAGATTTTTTCCTAGTACTCCTAAAGCTCTAAATAAACTAAACAAATTTTATAGGGTAACATATCTAAAATTCTTTAGCCAAGGCTTATCATAAGAAAATTATGCAAATTTTATAAATAGCATATTTTATATTCTACCAACTAAAACTTGCCATAAAAAGATATAAATACAATTTTCTTACTGTAAGAATTTTCTTAGGTACTAAAATCCTTTTAGCTAACCATAAAACATGGCACAATGAAAGGTAGAGAAGTATGATTCCTAATAAGCTCTTTTCACATTAATATTAAGCTTTTTTGCAATTTATAGTGGATGAAAAACAAAATAGAAACCTGTGTAGAACCCTAAGCTTTTAATATAACGAATAAATATTTGTTCCCTTATGATGATTTCACTAGGCAAACCAAAGCAAAGATTCCAACTCTTATCAGCTGAAAATCATGCCAACATTAGAAAATACTTTCAGAATTAAAACTACAACAATTTTCAAGAACTAAATTTGAATATAAATAGTTAAACCCTAGTTCAAAATCAAAAGAGAAACAAAACTCTCCACCATAAAAACCACAACATTTTTCACTCAACAGGACTTCATTCCCTACATTGCTCTTTAAATGAAAACTAGATTAGACCCAAAACAATAGGAACTCATTTTCCTTTTTTGTCATCAACCATTTAGATAATAATATTAATGTTGACATAAACATGCTTTCCGAAAGGTTGACAATTACCTCGCATTTACTAACTCTTCCCTTTGATCATAGGGAGAACTACGAATTGAAGAACAAACAAAGCCCTCAAAGATGAATAAAACACTAAGAAAGGAGGAAAAGATCACCGAAGGTGAAAGAATACCTAAAACCAAAGTGGCTTTCAAACATTACCTAAAACCACACCAAAAAAAAATGAATTGTAATGAGAGGCATTAATAACTCTAACTGAAAACAATAAGTAGAACTCAAGCAATGAGATGTTACGAGAGGCATGGCATTGTTTAACTATTATAAATTCTACGACTTTTATATAGAATTTGATAAAATTATGATTATTTTATTTAAAATGCATTTTTATTATATATACATTAAGTGTTATGAAAATTCATTAAAACAAATGAATTTGAAAAATTTACGACTTAAACTTATAATTTCAATAAATCTTTAATGTATTTTCAATAAATTCAACGAAAAAATATGTTTAAAAAAAACTACAACCATGCTAACTAATCGCATTAACACTTTAATTAACGTATCATAATCCATTGATGCATCTGTTTCCACATAATTTAATTCTAGATTTAAAATTATTTTGAAAATTTAATAAATAAATGATTTCAAACAGTTTTCTTCATTCATGTATGATGCAGGCAAACCTGCATAAACCAGGATCTTCGATAACTATGCATATGAGAATGCATTTCAACTATTAACCGAATCAAAAACTCAATGTCTGGCAAATTTCACACATCCGTATGTTCTACGAACTCCATTCGATTCAGAATCTTTCACTCAATAATTACTATTCCTTATCTCCATTTAATAGGCTTTTAAAAATTATAAAACAAATGCGCCCTTCAGTTTTTAACATCTAATCTATCCTTCCTTTTCTTGTGAATCTCAGATATGGCCAAAGAAAGCATTTTAATATAACTTTTAAACTCCGCATGCCACAGATCAGGGCGATCGAATGCTCAAATCAACTCTTCCACGCTATTGTAAAACAAAAATATATAAGAAGGCAAACCGAAGTCGTTAACCATCACAGCAAATCTGAATTCATTAAAGAATTCGAACAACATAGAATTCCACCCAACAATTATGATCGTTGAACAAACATATACGATGGTTTATTTACACAACCATACGCATACCAATGTTGACAAAGGATTTTAAATACTAAAGATGGGTTGAAGCCACGTATCAACATATTTCAAAACTGTTAAAGCCATATCATACATCGAATTTCATAACGAACCGTAGCCTCCCGACACAAAACGTTGTGGCCTGACTCTGCATCAATTCCAAAGATTCATACAAGTCGACCACCACAGCAAAACTGTGTATGGTGAACAAACCCGACACTGATCCGATTACTCTAAGCTTGTCTGTAAGAGTCGGTTCGGCTCTGAGCTACACAAGCAAATGAAGAGCCTGTCATAGATGGAATCGACTGCGAAGCTTCAGTGAAAGTATGAAAGTACTCCAATTTTTGCCCAGATAGCCAGTGGTCTGGAGTAATGTGAACTCGATGTCCCCAGGTCTGATATCACTTTTATCTTTTCTGTCTATGAACAGTGAGCTTGCGTTACACAATTGCTGAGAAAACCTATGATCTTGCTGGATGCCTAGTTCAGATGATTTTCAAGAACTAATGGCTGACAGGAAATTCAGATTTAGAATTGATGAGATATGGTTGGAATCTGCAATGGATATAAGATGTTTTGGTCTTAGTGCCTTTTTCTTGAACTACTAACTGCCAGAGAAAATTACTCTATAAAAGAAAACTCTAATTTCGCATTGCTGACATTGTTGTTGAATTTATTCAAATGAGTTAAAAAACCGTGATCTTTACAGTGGCATCTTCAAGCAATGAACACAATCCACAATCAACAACTTATATGCCTCTATACACAACTGATTCAAACACTGCACTCATCTCTCACCCGATCTCTGATGCCAAAATTTCATACAGTATTCTAACCATAGGTCTTCAATAAAAGCAATAAAACTAACTGAAGATCACACCAACCATATGCACACAAAAATATGAGAATAATTAATTAAGAATTAAAATATTTACATGAGAAATCATGCCCTATTCATGGCCTCTTATTCTTCATACTCACTCCTTCTCTCCTCTTCAATGCCTTTGAGGCTTCATAATTTATAAAACTTAGCATGATCTAAAAAATCCTAAAATCACTCAACTAAAAGCTCTAAAACTCTACATGCAATGCATACAGATGGCAAAAAGCATCTTGAGGCTTTATTCCATCTTTTTCCTTGTTCTAAAATAGAAAAGCCTCCTTATCACATAATGATCCACATCCATTCCTTTATGCCTAAAAGCTCTCCCTAATTCCCATTTTCTCATTTATTTATTTTGAGAACATCTAATTAAATCACACTTAAAAGCCTAGATATTAAACTGACTTGGAACTTAGGAAACTAATTCCACAAAAGGATGATCCCCTATGTCTACTATTTATAATAATTTCCCTTTGGGCTGAATGCTCCTGCATCAGACTCCCAAGGTAGAAAATATTCATGATCTCCTAATCATGTGTCTTCTGGTCTTGGTTTTCCTAGATCCCATACTTTGTTCTGCAAGTCATCATGTGCTATTGCTTGCTGCCTTTCTCCCGGTTTCCACATTTTATGTTGCATCGCTCCACTGGTTGTGCTCTCGCAATCTTTTGTTGTCTTCCTGTTGCTGCTTCTCCTTTGTTTCACTGTTGCTGGTCTCTTCCTGGATTCTTTCATCATCATCTGCGTCATCAGTTCAATTTCTTTGTCTAACAGATTTTCTCCAGCATCTTCAATAAGACCTGCACTCACAAAACAATTGTTAGAACAAAAATCATAAGGCATCAGTGCCTTGTACTCCTTTGCGAACATTTTAGTACGTTGTTTTGAATCCTCCTTCACTATCAGCACATCAGTATGCTGATCCAAACTTTCCAAAGAATCTTTTGAAGAATTCTCAAGACTGTCAACCAGTCTTCCTCTCATATCATCTGCTTCCATGACGTCTTTTTTCTCTTGTTCACTGCACTGAACTCTTTCATCTGCTGCAATATCCCTGTCATACTCTGGATTCTCCAACAAATATTCTAACAATGCAATTTCTCTGTAGCATCGCTGAAGCATATCATCATCACCTGCATTCATACATAAACTTTCATTTTGCACAAAATGTTCAACAGTATCAACTGTTACTTCCCTTATATGTGCTTCAGACTGATTCTCTTCTTCAATCCACAAGAATTTCCTCTTGTGCTATAACAGTTTCACAAGATGGCACATCTTCCTCAACACCCGTAATCACATCACAATTGTCAGCTATACAAACACAAGAGTTCACATTATCCAGCTCATCTGGATCTGCCCAATAATTCAAGAAATCATCAATGATATTCTCCTCTGTTTCATCCATGGAAACCTCCTCTGCATCTGCAAACATACACAACTCATCATTTTTAAAACTGCAAGACTTTTTAGTCTTGACTGCTTTCTTCAGCACTTCCCTTTGATCAGATCTGCATGTGGAATCTTCAAATTTCATCTCTAGCACAAGAACTCTAAGTCCCTTTTTCAACAAGGAAATCATAATTTGTCTCAACCTCTTCTGCAATTGTTGCCAAATCACTCTCTTTCCCTTCAGTGGAAAGATCCATTTTCCTTTCCAATTTCACTGCTCTTGTAGCCATTCTTCTAGTACCTGCAACTGTACCTTTATTTCTACAATCCCTCTTTCTCGAACCTCTACAGTCGTCTCATCTCTGTGGCATTTCTCCGAACCTCTTCTTCCTCTAGGAAAACTCCTTCTGCCTCTGGTAGACTGCTTCATCATGAGTTTCTCACTCACCATGAGTTGTACTAGCCTCTACAACAACAATCTCTCTTGCTGCCACTTACCTCACCAAGCTCTCCTTACTCAGTCTTTTGGTAAGTACTGGTTCACTGCCTCTGAAACCTTTTGAGCACTCCTCTGCTCTCTCTAGGCTATTTCTTCAACTCACCTTCTTCTTCTTCAGGTCACTACAATTATCCTCCTTATTTAGCCTTCAACTGAATGCCCGGTTCACTGCCACCTTCTCTGCAACCATAAATTTAAATGATAAATTTCAGATCAAAAAATCATCTCACCTTTAAGATCCTGCATGATCTTGTCTTCTTTCTGCGTCTGCAATCCTATTCACTTGCAATTGTGTATGCTGCATATCAAATTTAAAAATCTGATCTTTCTTTCAATCATTCACCACACTTCAGTTCTCAAAAAAAAAAAAACATCTTCAGCTGAGCATTCTGGCTCTGATACCACCTGATGGAGGCAAACCCACATAAACCAGGATCTTCAATAACTATGCATATGAGAATGCATTTCAACTATTAACCAAATCAAAAACTCAATGTCCGGCAAATTTCACGCATCCGTATGTTCTACAAACTCCATTCGATTCACAATCTTTCACTCAATAATTACTATTCCTTATCTCCATTTAATAGGCTTTTAAAAATTATAAAACAAATGCACCCTTCAGTTTTTAACATCTAATCTATCCTTCTTTTTCTTGCGAATCTCAAATATGGCCAAAGAAAGCATTTTAATATAACTTTTAAACTTCGCGTGCCACAGATCAAGCCAATCGAATGCTCAAATCAACTCTTCCACGCTATTGTAAAGCAGAAATATATAAGAAGGCAAACCGAAGTCGTTGACCATCACAACAAATCTGAATTCATTAAAGAATTCGAACAGCATAGAATTCCACCCAACAATTATGATCGTTGAACAAACATATACGATGGTTTATTTACACAACCATACGCATACCAATGTTGACAAAAGATTTTAAATACTAACGATGGGTTGAAGCCACGTATCAACATTTCAAAACTGTTAAAGCCATATCATACATTGAATTTCATAACGAACCATAGCCTCCCGATGCAGAACGTTGTGGCCTGACTCTGCATCAATTCCAGAGATTCATACAAGTCGACCACCACAGCAAAACCGTGTATGGTGAACAAACCCGACACTGATCCGATTACTCTAAGCTTGTCTGCAAGAGCCAGTTTGGCTCTGAGCTACACGAACAAATGAAGAGCCTGTCATAGATGGAATCGACTGCGAAGCTTCAGTGAAAGTATGAAAGTACTCTAATTTTTGCCTAGATAGCCAGCGGTCTGGAGTAATGTGAACTTGATGTCCCCAAGTCTGATATCGCTTTTATCTTTTCTATCTTGAACAGTGAGCTCGCGCTCCGCAATTGCTGAGAAAACCTATGATCTTGCTGGATGCCTAGTTCAGATGATTTTCAAGAACTAATGGCTGACAGGATATTCAGATTTAGAATTGTTGAGATATGGTTGGAATCTGCAATGGATATTAGATGTTTCGGTCTTAGCGCCTTTTTCTTGAACTACTAACTGCCGGAGAGGATTACTCTATAAAAGAAAACTCCAATTTCGCATTGCTGACATTGCTGTTGAATTTATTCAAATGAGTTGAAAAACTGTGATCTTTACAGTGGCATCTTCAAGCAATGAACACAATCCACAATCAACAACTTATATGCCTCTATACACAACTGATTCAAACATTGCACTCATCTCTCACCCGATCTCTGATGCCAAAATTTCATACAGCGTTCTAAACATAGGTCTTCAATAAAAATAATGAAACTAACTGAAGATCACACCAACCATATGCACACAAAAATATGAGAATAATTAATTAAGAATTAAAATATTTACAAGAGAAATCATGACCTATTCATGGCCTCTTATTCTTCATACTCACTCCTCCTCTCCTTGTCAATGCATTTAAGGCTTCATAATTTATAAAACTTAGCATGATCTAAAAAATCCTAAAATCACTCAACTAAAAGCTCTAAAACTCTACATGCAATGCATACATATGGCAAAAAGCATTTTGAAGCTTTATTCCATCTTTTTCCCTATTCTAAAATAGAAAAGCCTCATTATCACATAATGATCCACTTCCATTCCTTTATGCCTAAAAGCTTTCCCTAATTCCTATTTTCTCATTTATTTATTTTGAGAATATTTAATTAAATCACAATTAAAAACCTAGATATTAAACTGACTTGGAAGTTAGGAAACTATTTCCACAAAAATATAATGCCTTATATCTACTATTTACAATAATTTCTCTTTAAGCTGAATGCCCTGCATCGCTGTAACTCAAATTTCTAAATTTGTCAATCTAATAGTGGAGAATGAGATGGATACCCACCCGTCTTGCGGATGATGATGTCACTCTAAAAGTCTGGCATATCTAGCGTGTTTCCTAGACGATACAATCACATCGACATTACTAAAACCATTTCTTGAAGTTTAGATAACGAAAACTGGCCCAACCCCCGAGATTCACGCCCAGATATCTTAAAATATTTAATATTTTAATGCTTCTTACCACCAGTGATATGATCTTGACCGGAAATTTGGAATATAAAGCTAAATCAATGTTACAATGTAAAGTAACTGGAAAATTGATTTAGACGCTGAAATTGCATCAAAGCCATAATCACTAAAGAACTTTCGAGAATAATTTTCGCATCGTTAATCGCACCAACTGACTTCTCTTTAATGCACCCACAAATTTGAACTTCAAATTGCATCGTTGTAGAAATAAGAATATGAACAAAGTAGATTGTGAAAAATGCTCATGTTTTTCGAATTTGATATTATAAAGAAGATTGCAACATCCTATTCAAAGAGGACTTCAGAAATTTAAACATATCGCACAAATGGGATTATGCAAAATTGAATCAATTATTTTTTAAATATGCAGTTCCGTGTTATTACCTTCAGTGCCATTATGCCATGGCACGAAAAAAAATCAAATAATTATTATACTTGCAACAATGTATCCAATATGGATCAGTGACGCATCATCTTATTGAGTGTGAGGCCACATCCGGTGGCTGAAAGAGGCAACCTTCCTAGTTGCTCAATACCTTCTGCAAACATCACCCCCATTCCTAGGAAGAAATGGGCCTCCAAATGGCAATGGAAAACCCACACTCCAGGATTGTCTGCCCTGAACCGCAGAGCTGTCCATCCGTACGGAAACAGAGCCACCGTGTTACGAAGAGGAGGATTCACCAAGTTGTATTTCTTGGGATCATCTACAGGATCGAACACGCGATCACCGTAACCCAGAACCCAAAAATCGTGACCGTGCAGGTGCCATGGATGGATCTCCGAGTTATTTACAGTCAGTGTGTTTGCATTCTGCAGAATCACATCTACTACAGAATTCAGCTCAAATACGTACACGCCATTCCCTTCACTGGTATTAGGGTTTGGGGGAGGAACATAGATGTTGTAGTCTCGAGGGTGGTAGGTGTCCGGAGGGTGCGTGGGGTCATAGGCGCCTCGGATTTTGTATTTCATTGCGGCCAGGTATGGAGTGGGAGGAGGAACCAGAGAGATGTTGTTGACGGCCCATTTTACAAATCCATTGACCTTGTTCTGGGTGTTGAGTAAGATTAACTGTCTGTTAGATTTCATAGGAGGAGGCTTTTCGTGTCCGCGGAGGGCCAGGAATTTCTTGGCTAAAGTCTTACTATAGGTAAAGTCGTTCCAGACAGGGCTTGGAGGGGGCGGCGTGGTGGGCCGATCAGTGGAGGGATTGGGGAGATAGTTGAGGATGGCCAAGCCAGTCGGCGTCTTGGCTTGCCGCCCTCTCACATTCACAGCTGCCCAATAGTTTTTTGAGGGATCCTGATCTGTCCTTATCAAAACTGAATACGATTCTCCCGAATACAGGTCCAGATTCTGCACCGCCACCGGTTCTACGTAGTGCCCGTCCGCCTCAACAACGGTCATGTTGTGTCCCTGAAATCCATAGAACAAATAATTAGTTAACATTTTAACTTCTAATTAAAGATGAAAGAGTATCGAGTCCATGAAAGTGTTATTTCACCTGAATCAGAAAATTGAGAGCGCATAAGGAGGCTACGCTGGCGATGCGTAGGCGGTATGTCTTGCCAGGATTTACTGGTAGAATGTGGGGTGAGCATTGGCGGCTTGTAGCGTTGCAGGTTTTAGTGCTGTCTAACGAGCAGTCGTATTTTCCTCTGCCCTCTATCAATAGGGACTGCAATGTATTCAATCCAGAAAATTCACTTCTATTAATTTACCTTCGAAGTTTCGATCATAGAAGAATAGTTCCATGGTAGAGTAATACCTGAGGATCTCCAACCCAGACGAAGGGATTGGATGATAGGCCCACGGCTTGTTCGTAAGTGCTAGTGTGCCACCAGTCATTCAGGATGATGCTCAGTTCCCCATCATAGACGAAGGGCTCTGGTTTCGCGGAATCGACTATCAACGACCCATATAAACCAGCCGATCGCTGCAGACCGTAATGCCCATGATAAAAGTATGTCCCAGGCTGCATATATATATATGAATGATAACATTAGGACATAGTCTTCTTATAGAATCCCAACTATTTATGACCATTTTAAGAGGTAACTGTAGAAAGTAAAAACATGATAAACATACATTGTCCACAATAAATCTGTAGATGAAAGTGTCGCCCGGTTGGATCACACATTGGGACATGGCAGTTCCATCGCTCCACGGAGTTCCTTTCTGAACCACAACGTATTGATCAGTACTATATTATATGATAAGAGCATATAGTGCTAACGACAATCAATTCACCAACATAAGAATTAGTTGTCGAATTCCTTTGACAGAGACAGAACTGTACCTGGCGAATTCCATGCCAGTGAATAACAACATTTTCAGTGGGCATCTGGTTGGTTAATTCAACTACAACGGTGTCTCCTTCCCGAACTCTGATTGTTGGACCTGGAAACTGCCCATTAATGGAGATAGTCGTCGTTTGCACACAATCAGGAGACCAATTTTGGTAACTGAGCTTCCATTTATGGTTTTGGACTATAGCCTGAGAGACAGGCGCCATTGCCAAAATCACCATCACCGCAAACACAAACCAGGAGGCTTGGTACAACAAGAGTTTGTCTCCCGAGTCCATTTTTGCACAGTTCAAAGACTGCAGCCTGAGGCTACGGCCAACCCTCCAAATGCAGGCGAAACTTTTGCACATCAAAGTTAAAAATTATCTGGATCCAATCAGGATCGAGATAATTCATCCACGAAGGGAGCGTCGCGGTATATAAACTCTGGAAACAATTTTCCTCGGCGTTGGACGTGTCATGTTCCTGTCGCCCTGTTCCCTCTTATAGGCTGTCCGCCTATGCGAAAAGCACCGATACTTTTGTGTCATTCAGCGCCCTTGTCTGTGTGATTTAACATGAGCTGTTATTGCACCCACATGGCCAACATTTTGGAATACAGCAAGATTGGGTTGGTTGGGAATAGTACATGTCAGATACGGTTTAAAGCACGATCCTTCAGTGTCAATCAACCCTGGTTATGATTCCCACTAACATAACCAATAGTAAGTGTATCTGGAATATACACCAACGTCGTTTATTATAATAGGTTATAATTTGTATTTTTATTTTAAATTCAATAAAGCATACTTCGAATACAGGAATTTGTAAATACAATACTTGATATTGCATGGATTCTATAGAAGTAAGAATCTCTAAAGACATTATTAAATTATAATTTCATTTACATGTAAAGTGATTTTAGATCGATTTTAATTGAATAATGACGTTCTTTAAACTTTATATAAATCTAATTAGAGAAATCTAATATGTTATAGTTAATTTTTTTTAACTAATTTTTTTTAATTCAATTAGAAAATTTAGAAAAATGTTATAAATGTATATATAATGGTTGAGTGGGCATGATTCCACTCTATCCTAGAATGTATTTATAATCCTAAAATATAATTTTAATAACGGAAAGTTATAATTTCACTAAAATTTATGTAATTAATAGAAAAAGTCTAAAGATTAGAGTTCATTTTCGTTGTTATTATTCAAAATTCAATAAAAAAAATGCTGGATTAGAGTTCATTTTCGTTGTTATTATTTAAAATTCAATTAAAAAAATGTTGGAATTGTATATATAATAGCTCAAATTGTATGATAATGATTAGAGTTTATATTCGTTGTTATTATTCAAAATTCAATAAAAGAATGCTGAAATTATATATATAATAGCTCAGATTGCATTATCGGGGGTGAAAAGTGAAATTTCAAGGACATTGAATGAAAAGTTACAACTTTGACCAAAAGATTCAAATTTCTTATATGTTGTTCATCTAGGTGTATGTCATTTAACATTAGGTTTGATTCCACTCACATATCCTCGGAATAAGGGCATGCTTTTTATCCATGGTTCAGATTTAACATGATGTGTGATGCTATCTACATGATCCATAAGGAATAGAAGGAATAAGGGCATGCTTTTGACGTATAAATTAGATTTAACATTACATATAATTCCACTCACACTACTAACATTGAGCATGTTGGGAATAAAACCATGTTTATTATGTGTCAGCATATATCTATTTTAAGTATGAATCTAACACGATCAAATTTTTTTATGTACAAGGTTTTTTAGAGTGTAAAATACAACGTGTGATTTTTCAATGTTTAAATTGTATTTTTTGAATACTAAATAAAGTATATATAGGACCAAATAAGAAATTTTAACCATTAATTTTTTTTTCTATATATAAATATATATGAAATCAATAGGACATAAGTTAGTTAACAAAGATCTTCAAATAGTTTATTTAAATCTTGTGTTTAAATATTTTTGAAAAATATAAAATTTAAACATTTCATTGATACATTTTTTTTTTTCTAATTATTTTACAACATTTTCATTTTTTTTAAATTAGAATCCACATTATTTTTCCATTTACAACATTATTTTATTTTTATTTAAAAAAAATACAGAAACTTACACATCTCTTCATACTAAACTAATAAAGCAACTTTAAATATGATTTCATTTACCTAACCCAAAGCTAAAAACTTATAAATATATCTTAAAAAAAATTGGATCCCTTGTATCTCATTCATAGACTTTATATGTGATTTAACATTAGGTGTAATACCACCCACATGATTAACATGGGATATGTTGGGAATATGACAATGTTCCTTATGTATTATGTATGAGTCTGATTTAGCATTATGTATGATTGACATTGGATATGTTGGGACAATGCTCATTAGATTTAATTTGATGTGCGATTCCACCCAAATTGTGGACATTGAGTACGTTGGGAATAAGCACATGTACCTTATATGAGCTAAGCATAGATATAATTTCACTTACATAATCAAAAACTATAATTTGATGTGTGATTCCACCCACATCGTGGACATTGAGTACGTTGGGAATAAGCACATGTACCTTGTATGAGTTAAGCATAGATATAATTTCACTTACATAATCAAAAATAAATATTATGATATATAAAATATATCTAAATATATTATGATTTTTTTAATTATCTTTATTATGATAATATATATATATGAAAATATTAATTTTATTTTTTATTAAAAACACATTATAAATAACACAAATTTAATAATCTTTTTATGTTTATAAGTTTAAGTTATCTTGTAATTTTGATGTTGTGTTTTTTTTATTGTTTAAGGCATTTATCTTTTGATTCTTGTATTGATATTTTTGAAATTTCTTCTTGTTTGATTAACTTATTTTACTAATTTATCTCCAAAAAAATCATTCTTGTCTCGTTTCGTGTCAACTGATGTAGGATACTTTATTGCCTTCCTTTTGACATATCTCTTTCCTATATGTTTGGTTGTGTTATATTCTTTTCACAACTACCCCACATGCGGAGGAGATCACATGAGGGGCAACAACCCCCACTGTATGTTGTGTCGAACGCTATCAGGGTATGGAGTGTGGTAGTAGCCCCCTTGCACAAGGTTTGAGGCAGCACAGTGAGTTATTTTTTTGGACCCTATATTGAGTGGGCGGACCTACCTATGGTTTTGTGCATGGATTTCACACATGGTTTGGATATGATGGTTTTCTATCCATGGTTAATGGATGGGGTTTATGAATGCTTTGGGTTTGTATATATATATATAGAATATATTATATATATAATATAATATATTATATATTTATATAATATATATATATATATATATGATAACATTGAAAGGAACATAATGAAAAATCAATCTAGTAGTCCCAGTTTTGGGATCCAAGGGAAAATCTGTGTATATATGTTTTATGTTTTATGCTCTCACCATTATTCATTTTATGTTTTTAGAATTTGTATACATGTAATTTATGTACAGGGTTAAAACCTACACTATCGACTTCAACATCCTATCTAGGAAGCAAATCTAGAAACATATCAATACCCTAGAACTTATAGTCCTTAGTGGCAGGTTATGTTATGAAACCAGCTCAAGAAAAGATAGAAAAGATAGATCAACGCCTT
>APFE031265181.1:37611-86187 GCA_000404065.3 Pinus taeda
CCAGCCTCTAGCATTTCTGCAACCATACGTTCAATTTCACTCTTTTGGGCATAGGGATATCTGTATGGCCTAATGTTTGGAGGAACACTTCCTGGAATCAGATGAATAGCATGATCATCATCATGAATAGGTGGGAGACCTTTGGGAGTCTCAAATACCTTGGAATGATTGTCCAAGACTATTTGGATATCTAGAGAAATAAATGATTCCAATGTTGAAACATCTAGTGAACAAAATTTTGTAATTACAACTTTTCGTTCCTTTTTAGAAGATTTGTCATACCATTGGAGGCTGATTATCTTTCCTGGTTTTCCTGCAATACCCCTTAATTCAACTTCCTTTCCTTCCGTAGAAAATTTCATGAAAAGTTCTTGAAAATTAAAAGCTATTGTACCCAAGGATTGTAGCCATTGGACTCCTAGTACAACATCAGCACCTCCCATTGGAATGGAAAGAATTGGACTAGTCAATACATATTCTCCCATGGATAACTTGACATTATGGCATTTTCCAGAGCAATTTATTGTTCCTCCATTTGCAATCATCACTTGACACTCTGGTGCTGGATATAGGAAGCAATTCAATTCTTTTGCTACCTTACAATGAATACAATTGTGGGTACTTCCTGAATCAATCAACACTATTACCTTTTTCTTCTTGATTTGTCCTTCTATCTTGATGGTTTGAGGAGTGGTAATTCCCGCCAATGCATTACAAGATATGGTCGGATTCATTTGTTCTTCATCTAGGCTTTGTTCCTGGAGTATATCCTCTTCTTTTGACCTTTGTTTCTCCTTTTCTTCTTCCTCTTCACAATCTATGTAGAATAATTTCTTCTCAGCACACTTATGACCTTTAGTGTATTTGCTATCACAACTGTAACAAAGCCCTTTTTGCTCTTTTTTTCTTCCAATTGTTGTGGTGTCAACCTTATAGGTTGTGGAAGACTAGGGACAACACTTCCATCTTTATAGTTGTGAGTGGTATGCTTCTTGGTTGCCCATAATTTTGCTTTCCATTTTTCTTGCTAACCTGAATGCCTTCTCTAATGAATCAGGTTCCCAAAGGCGAACATCATGTTGGATATTATCCTTTAAAGAGCCTATGAACACATCAATCCTATGCTCCTCTGGAATATCTTTTACCCTTATGTTCAATTTTTGGAACTCCTCAATGTGCTCCATTATTGAACCCTTTTGTTTGAGACTTATCAATTGGCTAAAAAAAGTGTTGATTTTTGTATCATCATAATGTGCTGTCAATTCTTCCGTAAAAATTGTGCAAGTGCTAATTTGTTTACGAGAGCAAAGCCATTGATACCATACAACCTGATTTGGTTCCAAATATAAAGTTGCAATACGTACCATTTGTGTGTTTTGCACATTATTGAGATCGAAAAATTTGCTCCATCTATAATATCCATGTTGCGGGATCCTTGCCATTAAACTTCCTCATATCGATTTTTGGAATATGGTGGTCTTCGATCCCACATTAGAGTCTATGAAATCATGATTAACATTTCTTTTGTTCGCATCATGAGTTTCCTTTACAACCTTTTCACCATTAGTAAGTATTTTCTTGTAGAAAATTTGTCAAATATGTCTTCAAATCTATCATGTCTGTCTTCAAATCTGTCTTGAAATCTGCCATGTCTCTCTTCAAATCTGTCTTCAAATCTATCTTCAAATCATCCATCTTAGCTTCCATGCCCTTTATCTTAAATTCCACGCCATTTATCTTAGCTTCTGTTAGCTTTTGTGAGCGTGACATTTGTTGCACTTGTTCTTGTAATTTTGATATATCATGTAGCATTTCTTCCTCTTCTTCATGAGTCATGCTAGGGCTTTCAAGTTCCTTACTAGGTGTTTGCATTTTCATTCCTCGGGGCATCCGTTATCGATAATAATGTTCTACTATGCCCTTTGAATTCCTTCAAAATAAATTTTCAAACCAATCTTAAGCAAAAATTTAAGAGAATCTACACACATTTTTTCACTTTGTAGGAGCTCGATATTGCCTCTAATGTATCTTTGTACTTTCAGATCATCCAGTTCTGAAATTGTGACCTGCAGTAGCCCTCTGAGTCCTCTTTCCAATGCCGCCAATCTGATCCAAATTGGATTCTCCAAGGAAGAGTTATGCAAAAGCTCCCACAATGACTTGATTATAGACTAGTTCAGTAGAGCGAACTTGTACGACCTGCCATGAGTCACTGCTTTGACCTTTGGCTCTGAAAACTATATACTAGAAACTAATATCTGTCCTCTTTCTGTACCTTCTTACGAAATTTCAATCAGATGCTCAGAGAGAACATTATGACGATTTTCCCCAGGTCACCTGTTTGGAATGAAATTCATGAGTTTGCAAGAAGACCAACTTCCTCAGATCATATCTCCGCAAATATAGCGCGAACAAATCTACAATTCGGACCTGAGATTCATCGCAATTTCTTCTCAAATGGGTGTTTTTTTTAGCTTCTGAAACATCGCAGAAAAAAAGTTATAGCGAAAATTCCATGATGACCTGTTTGGAGCAGCGAAACCTATAATCCAAAGCTCTGATACCAAATGTTATGAAACCAGCTCAAGAAAAGATAGAAAAGTAGATCAACGCCTTAGAATTCAGCCTCTTCAAGGGGGAAACCTCCTTTACATTACATAAATGAACAATTCTTAGATGATTCAAATGAAAAAACCTCCTTTCCATTTATAGGAGTCTAAGGAGTCACAATATAACCCAGCCGACCTAACAATAATAATATAAAGCCACAAAAATAACAATAGAGGTATTCTATGGGGCATAGTAATAACAATATGGGGATAATAGGGGTACAAAAATATTAATAAGGGGTACAACTACAACAGTAATTGGGTAATCACTAGTATTATAGGGACCCAATAGGTTACCCTACATTTTATTGGAGGTTTTCATTATTGACTCCCAATTGAAAAATTCTATGAGTGTTCGATGAAAAGAAACTTTTCACACTCGCTAGTTTGTACAGGACATATTGTAGACCATCATCCTAATCGGTGGCCATCCTCGCATCTGTTAACATTTTTCATCGTTGACTGGTAACTAGACGATTTCTAACATGTTCGACTTCAACTCATTTATTCACATGCGCAGAAATATGTCATTTAGAGAGGTGGCGACCAAGACCTTGGGTAAAGGCTTACATCACTCAACCTTGTTTCCTCTCCCAAGCTGCATATAATTTTTTCAGGGAAATCTTTTTAGATTGATCATATTATGACACAACCTCCACATTATGCTTATCAGTGGACTTCACAATCATACCTCTTCTAAGAAATGACTATGATAAAGATACTGAGCATGGGAATGCCTGACTCAAGACAAATTTATATATTTCTGAAATATGTCGTTGTTTTTAGGTCTCTTGTAGTTCCAAAGCTCCAATTCTCTCACTCTCTCTCTCTTATATAAAGTATTTCGACCATCGTCTCTATCTTTGACCTCACACTTTAGGGGGCATCTCTTCTACACAAAATGAACTCATTAACTCAAAGGAGAAGGACACTTTGACTGGAAGAAAACACTAAAGTTGCAAGCCTATTTTCCAAGGTAACGCACCCCAAAAATAGACAAAAAGAGTTATAATGCTTCCCATGACTTAGGGTAGGGAATTAGTCACACTAGGTTAATGCATTTTTTTGCCTAAAAGGTAGCATTACTGGATATTTATGAGATTCTGGAGTCAAAGTGCGAGTTGGTTGACTGACACTCTGTTTTTCACTCAAATGTTAGCTCGAAAATCAGGAAACATTCGCCTCATTCCTAACTAAGGACATTGTTAATCCTAACAGAGCTTCATGGGAAGGGAAAGAGAAATAAAGCAAGGAAATGTCCAAGATTTTTCCTCATTGCAACTCATGAAGGAATTGGCAAGGAGAGAGCCTCTCCTCATCTATAAATTAGAGGCTTGGCCATTGTAATAGGGACCAGAATTTTTGAGATCAGTATTGTTATGTTGTCGAAGAGTTGAGAGAGAGAGGGAAAGGAGCCAAGGAGCTAAGAGAAGACTTGATTCAACAACCATGGATCTAATCATTCTTCTCTCATCTGATAATATAGATCTACTCCTATTTTGTCTACTTGATGATGTTGAAGACTCTTTTTTGTATATGTTGATGCGGATTCAAAATTGATTATTCTCTTAGATGCATGCTAGATTTATACATTCCCATATGTTAAATTCTCTTAATCATAAATATGTATATGTTTTGAAGGTTACTTCTTGTCTTATCTATGTGTAGGTTCTCCTCTAGGAGCAGGTGAAGTGGTCCTCCCTTTACCACACTAAGATCTCTGATGAAGCTACACTAGAGAAAAAGAGGTAACTCTTCTCTTTTACTTTGTTGATTATAGTAGTGACATGAATATATGCATGTATCTTTGAATAGTTGCAAGTCACTTAATTTCATATGCTTTGGGTCCCGAGGGACCCAATAGGGTTTTTTCTATCTACAACCACCTGTGTATTAATACCTACAACAGTTATGACTTGGGGAGAAGTCATTAAGTGAATGCAGAAATTCAAATAGACTTCAAGGGCTCAGCTTATCATCTGGACCTCCTTCTAGTGCCAACAATTTTGACGGTGTTGGTGATCTATAAATGAGATCTTAAATCAATATTAAGGTATTACAGACTCATGTGCACGAATGTTTATATTATTTAGTGCAATGGATCAAAAGGATTGTGAATAATATAGACAATGAATAATTATAAAACATAATAAACACACACATCAACACAAAAAATAATCAAGGAGTTCACCAGACTTCCTGGCTACGTCTCCTGGTCTAGCTTTCAGTCTCGACCTCTATATTATGTCTTCAAGAACAGATTTTACAGGTGTGGGCTCAATCAGAGCCATAACACAACAATAGTGATGTTACATAGGGATTTCACTCGAAAACCTCGAGTCTAAAGAGTGCATAGACTCTCCCTCTTAGTGCCTTTGATTAACTGTTCGTAACTGTGTGTTTCTTTAACTCTCTGTCTCTGAACTTTGACTTTTCTCCTGTCATGGGATGGCTCTTTTTAAACCTATCGAAGTTCTCTATTTAGCTCCACTCTTGGGCTTTCTGGCTCCTGGCCACTGTCCATTCAAATCCCCGTTGAGAGTTAAACAATCATTGCAAATGCTCTAAGGTATGGTGGCCACCTGTTTTCAAACGGAAAGTACCACTGGCACGGGTGAAATCCCCGGGAATATGTTCCTCTATTTACACAGAGAAATACACCAAAACAGTAAGAATTTCCACCAAGTCGGACTTCAAATTATATTGAATCCGACTTATAATCCTATTAGGTTTGTTTTTGCATCGGTATTGCAAGTCGCAAGTGCTACGGTCATAATCCCTTTGTATCTGGTTCGTAGCGGGAATACACAGAAATACATAGGAAAACACTTATTATCAGACTTCAAATTTTATACAGCTGCATCTATAATTCCTTTTGGGTCTTCCCTGGTCTCAATCGCATATCGCATTCATTCACGCATGTTACAACCCCATTTAATGTTTGCGATGCAAATAAATCTTTGTCATTAGTCTTCTGCCATCAAATCAATAGCTGATGTCTTCCTGATTAAACAAAACTTGCTCGACAGTCCTTCATTGTTGATCTACACTTAGTGGATTCAATGATCCACATCGATTCCGGGTGAACAAATTACCTGAAACTTAACCAACTTTGCGAACCTGATGGGAATTAATATTAAAGTTTGGGTCTTATTTCTTAATTAAAGTCCAATTACTTTAGCACCCGATATCCATTGGATGATGAGATCTCTAGATCCTATCGTCTACCAGTGTTCAACATACACACGTTTTAACTTCCCTTTGGTTTCATGCGATGCGATATTGGTAGTTGATCTAGATGGTTGATTTGTGCGCTTGATCAACGATCCTCGTTAAATCACGCTGATCGTTGTCGCAATTCCTCAAGGCCACGGTCTTTTAACACTTCACTTTGGTTTTTCCCTGATGCGATAATGAAGCTCCATTGTAATCTCTCTCTTCTCTCTCTCTCTCTCTCTCTCTTCTCTCTCTCTCTCTCTCTCTCTCTCTCGATATATATATATATATATATATATATATATATATATATATATATATATATATATATATATATATATATATATATATATGGAATGCGATGAAGGTTTTGCTGCTATACTCTATTTTTCATGGTTTAAACATATATTTCTTCGGTGCGATAAAAGGCTGCGATGCGATAATTATTTAAGGGACTTTGAAACATATTTTCCCATTTTAAATACAATTGAAGACTTAAGAGGTTTTTCCAACATCCATTTTGGATCATGCTTTCCCACTGAAAAGATTTTGGACCACCAAAAGTTGGTTTTTAGGCATCGATCAAGTGAGGATACAGCTCCCTCACTTGTTTAACTTCTATCATCGTGCTTTTCTTGGATATGAACCTTTGAGCCCTACTGTCAGGTACTCAACATCCCCTCGATGCATAGTTCTTACCTTCCTGTCCAAAACTGTGTCTTCCTGTAACTCATTAAGATATTCAAGCAATAGATCCTCAATAGAAGGAAACTAGCTTTGCTATTTAGGATCTTCAATCATTGATGGTTCATACAATCTCAAGCTTTCTGCATTAACGACTAAATATATCTGCATATAAGCTGGAAAATCAAGGCAAAAATCATTTTCACCAATTTTATCAAGTATCTTGAAAGGTCCATACCTTATTGGTTTTAGCTTCTTACCTTGATGTTGCATTTTGTCCTTATTGATGTACAGCCATACTTGATCACCAACTTGAAAACTATGCTCAACTCGATGCTTGTCATGTCTTGCCTTATACTTGGCTTGACTTCTTTCCAGTTGTTCCTGTACTACCTGGTGAATTTCTTGGATTTATTCAATGAACTTGGTTGCTTGTCCACATCACTGTGTCCATCAACTGCTATGTCTTTAACAAAGACAAAATCCAAGGGAGACTTTGTTATAAAACCAAAACAAGTCTCAAAAGGAGATCTCTAAGTAGAAGAGTGCTTGGCACGGCTGTAAGCATGTTGCACATAACACAAATTCTCATCCCAAAGCTTGGGATGCTTGCTACAATAGCCTCTGAGCAATTGGATCACTGTCTTGTTGACCACTTCTATCTAACCATCTGTTTGTGGATGAAATGATGCGCTCTTCTTCAATCTGGTGTCCATCAACTCCCATAAACTTGACCAAAACTTCCCAATAAATCGAAAATCTCGATCAGATATAATAGAAGTAAGTAAATCAAAATGAACCCATACATTCTAAATGAACAACTTTGTTGTTTGTTCAGATGTAACCTACTTGTTACAAGTGTTAGGGCCTAAATCTACCTCAGGCTTAAAAGGTAGGATCCAAGGCTAACATCAAACCATGCTCAGCCTAGTAGCTAGCCCTACCAGGTCAGGAGAGGGCTCTCTTCAGGTCAATCTCAGTGGATTATGATCACGAAGGGCTTGAGATTGACTGATATAGCTACTGATCTTAGGCTAGGTATAGGTACAAAGGAGTTTGATTGAATAAATTGATGATTTTGTGGGCTCTAAGCGAAAGGCAAATCTTGGGTGCAGGGAATGAGGCTTAGTCTTGTAGGGATCTCAATGGGGCAAGGTAGGCAACTATATTTGGCACTCTAAATCAAGTGAGATGGATGTATCAGACAGAGGAGGAGTTGAAGAGGGCAAGAGAAGCCATGGATCCTCTCCAAACAGGTGAAAACATAAAAAACTAAAGCAAACTTCAAGTAGAGCACTGCAATTTCAATGTATTCTACTTAAACTTTTCTTTGATTTAGCTGAGAAGAAATAATAGAGAAAATGACATACATAATGCATGAATAGATTCACAAATACATAAGAAAGCACTATACCAAAACAAATGCCACAGGGATCCCAAAGAGTACTACAAACCTTGGTCTCATTTCCTTCGCCAAAATGCTGATATGAGTGTACAATGAAGCTCCTTACTTTCTCAAAAGCCCAACCATGCTAATCACTGAGAAAAAACATAATATAGACAAAGCATAGCTCATCCTAGCCTCTAGGGGTCGAGTTCACATGTTTTGGAGTTGTTTCAACTAATTCTAAACTAAGAACTATAAATCAGGCAGTGGAACAACATGCCTCTAGAAACAAGGGAACTTATTCATTCAGTTTCAAACAACATTTTAACCAATGAATCTACCTCTATAAGTGAAAATTTGACATATTTACATCATGATCCATCAATACACATGAAATTACATCAAAAATTTTCCATTAAGAAAGTGAAAAATTCAAACTGGCCAAAACTGGGTGAAAAACAGAGCAATACTTGGTCAAACTGGCAAAATTTCCTCTATGCGTCGTGCCTGATTCTCTATGCATAATGCCTGTTTGGACCCACTTTTGGAGGCCTTCCCGATGTCAAAATTCACTCCAAGTGTGCTTGTTGGAAAGATCTGCCTGTCTACATTCCAACCCAAGTGGAATGTTTCAATGTTTCGACCATTTACCCCTCCAAAATTGAGTTCTCCCAACACTGCTTCCTGTGTGTCAAAATAGGGGCAGTAAGGTCATTTTTTGAGTGTTTTTGACCCTTTTGAGGGCGCAAAAGCTGTTCAAATTTCTTGGCCATAGGTAGGAAAGCATACATTTTCATGCCAAATCCAAAAATTCTGAGTTTTTGTGATTTAGAGGCTCCCATCAAAAGCGAGTGCCAGGTGGCACGGCACATAAGGCAAAAATTCCTGTTTTTATGCCAAAAAATTTCAAAAATGCAAAAAGTGCTCCAAATTTTTTGAAATTTGGGCTGAGTCTTCTCTATCAAGAGCTATGTTGGGCCAAGGAAGCCTCAACCAATATCTAAAGTCGATCATGCTCCTTTTTCCTCTTTGATGCCTTCTTCAATTTTGCCTTTAAACCCATGATTCTCGCCTTGCAAACTTTGTTCCTCGCCATGTAATGAAAAGTCATGTGTCTCAACAAGTTTTTCTCCTTGTTGGCCTTCTCTAGCAATCTCTCTAAGTGGATATTGGCTCTCTCAAGCCAATAATCCCAGTCGGCATTGATCTCTTGCTCGAGTGAAGTGAACTCCACCCTCCTCCTTTGGGCAGCTTGGCGATTCTCTTGAATGTTTTGCAATTCCATAATCACCTGTTGATCCTCAAGCTGCTTGTTTCTTTGCTCCAGTGTATGTCTCTTCATCACAATCATATGAAGGATCAAAATCCATGTTTGCTAGTGAGTGAGTTTTCTTGACGAGAAGTAGGTGATTGTGATGTTTTTGACTTTTACCACCAAGGGAAACAGTGATATGAGGGAATGTGGAGGGAGAAAACAGTGAGTGATTTAGGGACTGTTGGGGTAGGGTTTAGTTAAGGGAACAGGGAATTAGAGATTAGTTTGGGAGTTTTTAGTATAGGACTAGGGTTTGGGAATTTTCATGTGGGATTTTGGGGAATGTGATTTGGGATATGGGATTAATGAAGTTAGGGGTGTGTGAATTTAGGGAATAGGGAAATCAAAGGAAAAAATGGTGTAAGGGAGTGGTAAGGGAGTGGCAAGTAGACTCGGTAGCCAAAACAATCAATACTAACCCTAGGCAGCAATTTCCTTCGAAAAATTTTAAGAGATAGGGTTTTATTTCTTTTAAACAATCACCATACATCAACCACCATGAAACAACCACCAAACTTGGATGAAAAACAGTGGTAGAGGCTCAACCTACTTGAACAAGTGATGATCCACAAGTTTCGGGTGATTTGGAGTGAATTGGTGAAGATTCCAGGCTTGCCGGCTGTATGCACCGTTCCAGTTATGTGCGTCGTGCCCATGTAAATTTGCACTAGAAATTGGAACCCAATGCGCCGCGCCAGTTGCCCAGTGCGTCGCGCCACCAAACCCAGTGCGTAGCGCATTTTGTAGGAGACTTTTGGAGGCCTTCCTAGTGTCCAAATTGGACGTGGGATAGCTCTTTGGAAATGTTATTAACTCTAATTTCCAACCCAACTAGACTCTATGAATTTTGAGTTCATTTTCCCTATCAAAAATCAAATCTCCCTAGACTAGTCAAAATGTGCCAAATGAGGCTGCCTAAAGGCAAAGTGCTATTGTAGTCAACGTTTGAAGGTCTTCCTCAACTCCAAATTGAGCTCATGATAGCTAATTGGAAGCTATTTTTGTCTAGTTATCACTTGACCCATAAATAAAGTCATTTGGCCAACAAAGCTAGAAGAAACTTGATTTTACCAAGGTCACTTTAGAGGTACATCAATTCTCTTGAGGCAACTGTATTTTTGACATTTCTCTAAAACCATGACACTTGTGTAAAAAGTGAAGGATTTTTTCTTCCTTGTCCTATTTTGGACAAAACCCTCTCTAAGTTTTCCCAAATTCATCTTTTATTGCTCAGAAACATCATTTGAGTAAAACCTATCCCGATGTGTGGAACAGGGGATTTGTCGAAATGAAGTGAAATGAAAGGGATAAAGGGTTTCTAAATTATTGAGAAAATTTTTGGAAGTAGGGAGGGATGCTAGGAAGCAGGGGAAAGTGGAATTTCAAATATTGAGTGAGGGGAGGAGGTCCAGAAGTGCAAAATGCAGGCCTAGTCTAGAAAATTGTCAAGTTGTAGCAAGAAACTAGGGTTTGTGCGAAAATGAGGAATTTGGGGGATCTCAGTGATGGGAAGTGTTTAATAAGGTAAATTAATGATAGGGGAAGGTGTATGAACATCCGGATACAATTTTTTCTAATTATTTGACCATCCAAGATAAATTACCTTCAAAACCCTAGGAGAGGGAAATGAACTTTACCTAGGTGCAACTGAAGCATGAACAAGGTTTAAAATGACCTAGTGGAACTTGACATGATGATGAAAACCCTCTGAATGATGGTACACTCCATTGATGGTGACATGGATCGACATTTGGACAACTTTGAAAGGAGTAAAATCAAACCCTAGACCTAATACCTAGTGACCAAATTTTGCTTAAAGACTCACTGAAATGACAAAATTTGACCTTGACACCTTAAAATAATTTTGTAAGAGCATGTTTGATCACTGGAGGAAGGCTGCAAAGGCTGAAAGTAACCAAGGTATCAAAATACACATTTTACTCAACCTATCGACAACAACATACAAATAATCATGACCTTTCCTAGATTTTGGCAATCCCCCAACAAAATCCATGGAAACACTTTCCCAAGGATGAGAAGGAATTGGAAGTGGAGTGTACAAGCCTAATTTTTTATTACTTGGTTTGCTTCTAGCACATATAGTACACCCTTTGATATATCTAGAAACTATCTCATGCATTCTCGGCTAATAATAGAATTTTGCAATTGTGCAATTGTTTTACTTACACCAAAATGACCTGATATAAAAGAAGTATGTGCTTCTCGAATTATGTTAACTCTTTTAGTTTGTGGAATGCATAAATTTCCCAAATTATATAAGAGTTGGTCCTTTACATAATAATCCAATTCTTCTACTTGCTTGCCATGACTTAAAGTTGCATATAAATCTTTAAAATCTACATCTTGAGCATATTGTTCAATGTAACTTTCATGCATTACTGAGTTATCCTTAAGTATAGTAGATGCACTTATGATTGGTCTTGATAACATGTCTACAACCTTATTGTGTATGCCCTTCTTATATCTGATGACAAGATGAAATTGTTGTAGAAAACCCTTCCACCTATAATGTCTTGATTGCTGCAATTTAGTTTGTGAGTGCAAATATTGAAGTGGTTGATGATATGTATGTATGATTGTTTCTTTACCCATTAGGTAATGTTTCCACTTTTTCACACTTTGTACTAATGCATACAATTCTTTATCATATGTGGGATAATTAACTACTACAGAAGTAAATGTCTCGGGATGATAGCATATGGGTTTTCCGTGTTGCATCAACACTGCTCCCATGGCATAGTTATTGGCATCTGTCTCAATCTCAAATGGATGTTGAAGATATGGTAGTGCTAGTACTGGTGCTGTACTGATTTTCTCTTTTAAGGTGTCGAAGGCTTTCTGTTGTTTGCCTCCCCACTGAAACACTCGTTTCAATCCTGTTAAAGCATGTAATGGAGCTGCAATCAAAGAAAAGTTAGCAATAAACTTTCTACAGTATTGTGTTGCCCCTAGGAAACTCCTAACCTCTGTAGCAGATTTGGGTTTAGGCCAATTCACAATGACTTCAACTTTAGAGGGATCTATCTTCAATTCACCACCCCGTACAATATAACCCAAATAATTTAAAGATGTTCTACCAAATTCACATTTTGACAAGTTGACATAGAGATTTTCTCTTTTTAAAACATCTAAAGTCTGCTTTACATGCTTTACATGGTCTTCCCATGTCCTACTAAAAACCAGAATTTCATCTAGATAAACAATTACAAAATCATCAATAAATGGTCTAAGTACATCATTCATCACTCTCATAAATGTAGCAGGAACATTAGTTAAGCCAAAAGGAATAACCAACCATTCATAAAGTCCTTGCTTCATCTTGAAAGCAGTATTCCATGCATCATGTTCTGCAACTCTGACCTGATGATAACCACTTCGCAAGTCTAACTTAGAAAAGTAAACTACTTCTTTCAATTGATCTAATTTATCATCAATACGAGGAAGAGGATAACAATTCTTGATCGTTATTTTATTTAGTGCTCTATAATCAATGCACATTCTCCACAAACCATCTTTCTTTCTCACCAGAACGATTGGAGATCCACATGGTGATGTGCTTGGTCATATAAACCCTTTATCGAGCAACTCCTGTACCTGCGTCTTTATCTCTGCATTCTCTAAAGCTGATAACCTATACATTCCAATGTTAGGTAATGGAGCATCTTGTTGCAAATAAATATCATGTACTATTTCTCGCTTGGGTGGCAGACCTTTTGTTTCTTCAACTAGAACAGCATACTCTAAAACAACTTTAACTAAATTAGCTTTCTGTTTAGAATCACAACCTTCAAATGCATTGGATTTTTTAGGATTCTTTGCCTTTACAACCAGTAGTTAAAACTACTTACTTGAATCCACAATTCTTTTCATCTGTCCTGAGTTTATGAGAGAGTAGTTATCTTTGAGTTTATGAGCTCTTACAATATATTCTATTTCATCTTTAGTGAGTTGATACTAATTTTCAACGCTATAGAAAATAACTTTCCTATCATACAAGTATGGACTTCCCAAAACATTACCACATATATCCAATGGAACTATATCTAACTCAACCTCATCTACAAATGTTGATCCAATAGCAAACCTAATTTTACATTGTCTCATTACTTGTAGCTTTGTTTTGTCACACACCCAACATAATTGATATGGCTTCTCATGAGGTTTTGTTTGTAATCCCAACTTCTTTACAATCGTTTCAGAAATAAAATTTACTTGTGATCCACTATAAAACAAAGTATCAATCTTATTATGCTTGGTAATTACTCTAATACCAAGAAGCTCATTCCTTTCCCTCCCATTACTTTCATTATCAACAGATTGTGTAGAATTACTTTTGGATGCTTCAGAATATTTACCTTTAATACATGTGCCTATAACTGTTGTTTCATCGTCTGAATCTAATCTCAACTCCTTTTGAATAGTTGTAGCATTCTTTTTCTTCTTGCCACCGAACTTCTTAGGTTTCAGTTCTAGATGAAAAAACAAGCAGTGTGCCTCATCGTGTCCTTCTTTCTTGCAATGAGTGCATGAAGGTTTATCCTTCTTTACAGTGTTTGTTTTCCTCTCCTTCCATTTTAGTTTCTTCTTTTCCATGCTCTTTCTTACATAATCTTTAGATGATCCCCCAACCTCTGGGTTTACATTCTTACCTCTAGCTTCTAGATGTGTGGCTTGAACTAATACATCATCTAAGCTAGTGGGATTAAACATGAGAATAATATGCTTTAAATAGCTATGAAGACCACCTATATACTTCAACAAAGTCTCAGGTGAATCTAATGATATACCTAGAGTTAAAGCTCTCTTTCTGAATTCTTGAGTATAACTCTATGCAGTCTAACCCTTCAACTAATGAAGAGTTTGCCAACTCATCATTGTTTGATGCATGTAAGCTAAAGGATAAAATTTCTTTTTGATAGTAGAAACAAATTCATTCCAAGTAGAAATGATTTTACCATGTTTTTGTAGATCAACTTGTGTCTTGCCTTCCCACTATACTAGTGCAGTTCCTCCAAGTTGAAGGCTAGCTAGCTGAATCTTCTTCATTTTTGAATCAATGTTTTGTACCATACAATATACATCAATTTGTCTTATCCAATTATCTAGCTTTTCTGCATTAAGTTCTCCATCATAAATTGGAAAATCAAACTTCACATCTAATTTGATTAAGGAAGTTTTCTTCTTCTTCTTAGAAGAGCTAGAATATGATGAGGATGATGAAGGTGATGATGGAGGAGATGGCAGAGGCATTTCCCCTTTCCCTTTGCCTTCTGGAAGGGAAACTAGAAAAGGTTCCTCTGCTCCTTCGTCTAGTTTAGGTGTTGAAGTTCTTTCACCTTGACCCTTCTTAAATTCCAGATACATCTCTTCAACCATGGCTTGGAGTGCCTTAAGAATTTCTATAAATTGAGATTTTGATCCCAATGGAGCTTCTTCTACCATTCTCCTCTGTGAATAGACTCTTCCAATCTCTGGATTAGCCTCAACAAGTTCTCCTTCTCCTAGTCTAAGCTTTAATCTAGTTAGCATTCAAAATCCAGCACAAGCTTGTCTAACCTTAACAAAACCAAAACCAAATGATTTGATACCACTTGATCTGTAAATGAGATCTTAAATCAATATTAAGATATTACAGACTCATGTGCAGGAATGCCTATATTATTTAGTGCAACAGATCGAAAATATTATGAATAATATAGACAATGAACAGTTATAAAACATAATAAACACACACATCAACACAACAAATAATCAAGGAGTTCAGTAGACTTCCTAGCTACATCTCGTAGCCTAGCTTTCAATGTCAACCTCTATATTATGTCTTCAAGAATAGATTTTATAGGTGTGGGCTCAATCAGAGCCATAACACAACAACAGTGATGTTACACAGGGATTTTACTTGAAAACATCGAGTCTAAAGAGTGCATAGAATCTCCCTCTTAGTGCCTTTGATCAACTATTCATAGGTATGTGTTTCTTTGACTCTCTGCCTTTGAACTTTGACTTCTCTCCTGTAATGGGATGGCTCTTTTTAAACCTATCGGTGTTGTCTGTTCAGCTCCATTCTTGGGCTTTTTGGCTCCTAATCGCTATCCGTTCAAATCCCTGTTGAGCGTTAAACAATCATTGCAAACGCTCTAAGGTATGGTGGGCACCCATTTTCAAATGGAAAGGACCATTGGCACGGGTGAAATCCCTAGGAATATGTTCCTCTGTTTACACAGAGAAGTACACCAAAACAATGAGAATTTCTGCCAAGTCAGACTTCAAATGATATTGAATCCGACCTGTAATCCTATCGGGTCCGTTGTTGCATTGCTACCACAAGTCACAAGCGCTACCATCATAATCCCTTTGTATTTGGTCCATAGCAGGAATACACAGAAATACATAGGAAAACACTTATTATCAAACTTCAAATTTTATACAGCCGCATCTATAATTCCTTTCGGGCCAGCCCTAGTTGCAATCACATATCGCATTCATTCACACCCGTTACAAACCCATTTAATGTTTGTGATGTGAATAAATCTCCACCATTGGTCTTCCACCATCAGATCGACGACTGATGTCTTCCCGATAAAACAAAACTTGCTTGATAGTACTTCACCGTTGATCTACACTTAGTTGATCCGACGATCCACAACAATTTCGGTTAAACAACTTGCCCAACACTTAACCAACTTTATGGACCTGATGGGAATTATAAAATCCCAATCTATTAAAGTTAGGGTCTGATTTCTTAATTAAATTCCAATTACTTTAGCACCTGATATCTGTTGGATGATGAGATCTCTCAATCCTACGGTCTGTGGGTGTTCAACATACACACGTTTTAACTTCCCTTTGGTTCCATGCGATGCGATATTGGTAGTTGATATGGACCATTCATCTACGTGCTCGATCAACGGTCCTCATTAAATCGCGCTGATCGTTGTTGCAATTCCTCAAGGCCACGGTCTTTTAACACTTCACTTTGGTTTTTCTCGGATGTGATAGTGAAGCTCCATTGTAATATATATATATTATATATATTTATATATATATATATATATATATATATATAATATATATGGAATGCGATAAAGGTTTTGCTTCTATACTCTGTTTTTCATGGTTTAAACATATATTTCTCCGATGTGATAAAAGGTTGTGATGCGATAATTCTTTAAGGGACTTTGAAACATATTTTCCCATTTTAAATACAATTCAAGACTTAAGAGGTTTTTCCAAGATCCATTTTGGATCAGTTGGACCTGCCAACATTCAGGGGATATCCCTGATATGAAGTCTCAAGTGGATATCACACTATTCAGAGTAGGAGTCCCAACAGTGGGTGGTAATGTTATTCCTTCACTATGAAAATGCACAGAGTGAAGTACAGTAACTTTGGGTGAGAGCAAGTGTGTAACCCTCCGGAAAGTCAAGTGCGATGCATAAGGCCCCAACACATGAGGGGAAAATGAAGTGCACCCCTTGGAAGCCTATAATAGTATGCAGCTTGAAAGGAACACACAATCTTAATGACATCACAAGCTATGATGCAGAATGGTTCACAAGTTAAAGTGTTGAATTAATACAACAAAACAAATTCAACAAGGTTCATACAAATGCAAACGAAATATTTCATAAGCATAAGCATAAGCTAAATAACATACATTGTAAGTACAATAAGAATAGTCCTCCTATATTCACAACATATGCATGAAAGTGTTTCGACTTTGATTTTTTATTATAATTGAAAGTTTCATTCATGCATACACCATGGACAAACCACTAGCCCCAATAATGGAACATTTAAGTCAATAACACGTGCTCCTCCCAATAAGTATACTCGCTCTATGCCATGGAGAAGCCAACGCTCTTCACAATACTCCCAAGCTCCTTCTAAGCCTAAGCTTAGCCAAAATCTTAGCTCCCAAAATCCTGTTACAGGAGTTATGAGGTTCTATTTAAAATAAGAGGGGGTGACTCTTCAGCTCCCCTTTGTGACCTTTGGACTATCCTCATGACTCTTCAACTTCTTTACATAGTGACTCATTATATTACATCATGACTCTTCATATTTCAATATTGACACTTCGAATTTCACATACAACATAATTACAAATAATATTACAAATTACACTTGTACCCATATAAGAAAAAATAGGGTAGAGACAACTTGATAGCCTAACAAAACAAAACACTATGATGCTTGAGTTTGGGGAAACTCTAGCTCAACAACTTCCACTTGATGCTTCTCGGTCACATATTGGTGCCAAGCTAAGTACTATGCGACGACATCCCCAAACTACGTGATGGTGTCTGGTTGGAAGTGGACTCTAGCATTCATAGCATCCAGGTATATTGACTTGGAGTCAATTTTAACATCCCTCTTGAGCATGAGAAACATTGTTCTAAATTGGACAGGACCACCGATGTAATTCCACATGTTTTGTCTTCTAATCTCGAAATCCTCCTTAATGGAAATTTGTCTAAGTTGCTCCAAGTACAATTTAATATCTTTGTTGACCTCGTGTTTGCATTTGGCTTTGATGAGCAAGCCAACTAATAGGACCTTGTGTGTTTTCACCATGAAATCCAAATTTTTGTATAACCATACATATGATTCCTAAATACTTCCAATGAACAAGGTGGGTTGCTTGTTGTTTTGAATCAATATTTCAACTCTTGCTTTCTCCAACTCTACCTGTGGCTTCATTTTATTTGGAAAGTTAAGCGGTGTCACTTGGAATCACATTTTCCATTCCTGCATGGTGAGAAAGCTCCTGATCCTACATCTATTCACCCTCCTCCTCTACTATTAGTTGTTTTTGTTCTTTCTCTTAAAATTATATTGGCGTTGTTTCTTCTGCTATGGTGCATTTCCTTTCTTCTTCTTCTTGTTTCTACTTTTGTTCTTTTTCTTTCCTCCTCATCTCTCATTCTTCCTTCAGTTCTTGTTATGTTTGCTTCAATCTCAATTCTACTTCTTACAAGCTCTGCTTTTCTTTCTTCCTCATCTCTGCTCTCTATATCCTCTACTTCCTCTTCGTTTATGTTGCTAAAGTTACTTTCATAAGGATTGGATCCACTTTCATCTTACAACTTTGTTCTCCCCCTGGACTATCAACAACATTTCTCTTTCCCTTATCCTTGTTGGCTTAGGGGGTCCTGACCTAGGTTCAGAGTTAGTTGTGCCAAGCAAACAATCCCTACACTACTGGCCCTTTCCGCAACAACGCGCGTAGCACAAGCTACACTCTCACCCGAAGCAGTATGGGGGGATGCAAGAACCAATTTTCTATATCCAGTGACAAGTGTGATGTCTTTTAGTGCCTCAGATGTTCCTTTGCATAAATCGATAATCCCTTAGGACTTGGTACAATAACTCAGATAAAACAACCTTTAGACCTTCACAAAGGTATATGATTAGTCTTTGTGGACCTTTAACAATCAACCCATCTACTTATGCCCATCAGGAAGCAATCCTAAATTAGGATTCGCACAGATGTACTTAAGTTATTTGTAAACATCAGATATTGCATCAAAGTCTTCACGAAAACACATAGACATGAATTACATGCATCATAAACACTTATTCAATAGGATCTCACAACATTCAACCAATATTTCATAAACCACATCATTCATTGACAACATATAATATTAACAATGATAAATAAAAATACACAATAATTCTTCGGTAATTTTCTTTATTGATCTTCAGTTCAGATTTACAGACTCAAAACTACCCTATGAACTCAGCTGCAGGGGTCTATACACATAGCTGCAGACTCTACCTAGGCCTCTACGCACTCAGTTGCAGAGCCTTTCTGCTACTATCTGACCCACTTCTCTTTGCTATCATTTCTCTTCTATTGACCCATTACATCCATATCTAACATAACATATCTTATTCTCTTTAAGACATGCCTATTTATAGCGTCTTAATACAATCCCGTGGTCCACGGACCATGGGTGGGTCTCAAAACTGACTTAAAATTTACATAAACAAGGGGCTAAAACCCCATTGACTCTTAATCTCTCGCACTCCACATCCACAAATCACAGAGAATTTACATTAATTACAAAATATGATCAAAACTTGGGTTATTTTAACACCAAAAATAACCCAAGGGACCCCATCCCAACATACCCTCAACACAAAGATCATGACTTGCCTTCAAGTCACTCAGCTGGCACTACAATCTTGCTACGAAGATCCCCCAGCTCAACCTGGATTACTGCAACCTCAGTAGTGCTCTACATAGCTTCCTGCTTGACTTCCTCGACTATTTTTCTGTAGCTGGTCCCTTTGTAGCCAGCCTCATTGTTTGATGTGTCTGCTACAAGCATTTAAGCTTATCCTGGATGGTTTTCATGACTTGAGAAGCCTCTTCCAACCATGGCTAAAACCAGGCCTTTAGCAAGGCTTCCTTCTTCTGTGCTTCCTCTACCTACGCTAAGATATGCTTGCCCTCTTGTAATTTAGCTAGGTGTTGTGCTGGTGCGATGGAGCATGTCGTTGCCCTAACTTCATCATACTGTCGTTGCAACTCCCTTACTCCTATATCCAGTGTTTGCAGGTTTGGATCCTCCTACATATTTGTTGCCAACTCCATTTTCTTTCTCAAATAATTCCGATCAGTCAGTGACTGTGGCATCCAAGGTGGCCATTCCTTCATTTATCACAGCTCTACTGCTCCCAGACCTCAGATGGAGTTGTGGGCTACAACTTTAACTACAGCTCTGTGATCTTCATATTGACTTCAAACTGAACTTAGCCAACATCTACTTTGGCTTCACACACACCAGCAGCTAATTTTCTGATCTTTGCTTCTAGCTGTGCATCCTCAGGGATATGAAGCTTAGGCACTGTCCTGCATGCCTCTGTGGTTGTAAACATTGCGCCTGCAGTGTCTCTTTTTACTTTAAAGCCTACGTCTTCTCAGCTAACATATGCTCATTGTTCACTTTGTACTCGCTGATGAGCTTGAGAGTGCACTGCTCCTGAGCTCTCAATTCCTTTATCACCTCTGTATGTAACACATGGAGGATCTCATTGGGGAGCACTGTTATGTTCAACCCGATGTTCTTGAGTATGCTTGAGGATGATTCGATCCTTGGTTAACTTTACGTGAAGGAACCCATATGGCAATGAAATAGTCCTAAGGTCTAGGGTCCTTACCAACTCAGCTGCTTGGCTCATGCCAAATGCCAGGCTCGCTTGTTCTACGCTCGCTTGTCCACTGCCCACCTGTATTTTTCTTGCTTGGATCTGTAGCTTACGGAGATCCTTTTGGACGCTTCCCAGCATCTGCATATATTTTTTCTCAACTTGTTGCAACACTTCACTCATAGTATCCCTGATTTTACCCAATGTCATCGAGATCGCTCTCCATCAAGACCATGGGATCACCCTACGACTTGTTTGATTTCTGCTTCTTCCTTGCACCTCAGTTTTGTTCCTTGCTGCATCTCTTCAGGATAAAAGGGGTGTGCTTCCCATCATCTCCTCCACCGCCTTGCCCTGAAAGTTCCTCCTCCTTGGTTTCTGGTGAAGGTGACTTGTCACTTTGTTCTAGCTCGCGCTACTCTGGTTCTTTCTATTCCTTGGCAGCATGCTCTTGCTCCACTCGAGCCTTCTCTGCAGCTTCCTTATTTTTATACTTTGCACAGTGTACGCACAACTTGCTTAGCTGCCTCATTTCTCTTCTGCATTGTAGAACACCCCGTACCCTTACTTGTTCCAACATCTAAGTTTGAGGGGGCATGCCGCTCTATAGGCCATCTTGCTATCACCTCCTACACATTTGTCTCTATCACCAAATATGGAAATTCATGTAATTTTTGTTGTGGATCCTTTTCCACTTGAATTTATAATTTGTAGAATTTAGCCTTGAATGTTGTGTAGGCTAATAGCTACATGTATAAGGTTGGGGACAACCTTGGGTGCTAGTTAATAGCCATGCAGAGACTCAATTCCATAAGGACCCAAAATATTTTTGTCTCCGTGATCCACGTGAGGTCCTTTGCATCTCATAAGGAAGTGAATTGCGCTACCCCTGGCAATCCTTCCTTAAGCAGAGAAAACTTGTTGTTGTCCAGCAATTCCCACGTGACTAGTACAATGGATAGCAACAACCAAGCATAGCGAAATGGCTTGGTTTTTTCCTAGGCTTTGTGGAAGTTTTCCAAGAACTCCCGACAGAAGTACCTGGACCTATTGAATTGTATGCACTTCGCACACTAGGTAGTCAAGGAAACTACAAGTATTGGAACTTCATCTGAGTGACATTTCCTCATCACCTTCCCTGCTAAGATTTGCATGGATATTTGAACTACGAGGTCTGATATCGAAAAAATTGAGTACCCTTGCGACTTATTCACGAGGTCAAAATATTTCTTCATTCTTTCTCCAAGTTCCTTTTCCCCCATCATTTTGCCAAACTCCTTGGCCAGATTCAGTCATTCGTATGGCAAGTCTGTGATTCTATGGATTAGCATGTCAGTGATGGGGATAGGCCATCCTAGCCATAGGTATCCATCATGTACCAATGTAAGTAGCTAGCGTACAAAAATTGTGTTAATTGGGTTGCGATGATAATGGGGCACCCAAAGCAGATTAAGTAACCCCGAGTTCTCAACACCATGGACCCATTCCACCGTCTCTAATGGGGTAACACCTAACTCTGTGTAGTAGACATGCCTCATGTACTTATCTATCACTAAGTGTGGAAACCTAGCATGATCTGTGAAGTCCCAATCCTACATTTTTAATAGTGGGATCCGTGTAAGCCACAAACCTTCAAAGGGAACCTGCTCAAGAAGCAGGGGCATGGAAATGGTAAACTTCTCTGAATCTGGGTCCTTTGTGATCTTCGCGTTTACCTTTCACAGAGCGATATAGTTGGGCATATTTGAGATATGTTCCACTCCCTCTGCATCAATATCTTCCATTCCCTAGCCTTCTTCTACCTCCAGGTCCATGAATTTCTCTGGTTGCTTGTACTTCTTTGTTTCTATGCTACAATATGCCATCTGGGGACTTGTGTACCGGTACTAGATTTTTCTTCTTATCCTTTTTTGGTTTAACTATTTGGGTTTCTCTAGTAGGGGCATGCTTCAGCCTAGGCAACCTTGGCACCATAGGTAGAGGAGCCAAAGCCTCCATACTTACCACTTCTAGGGCAGCTCCCTTAGAGGCCACATTGCCACCAACACTCATGGTTTTTGCAAGGTTTGGTACAAGCATTTTTCTAGCATGAAATTTTGATTTAGCTTAGGGAACTTAGCAAACATAGGTCTTACGACTAAATCCTCCTAATATGATCGGTTCATAAGCGATAGACAACAAATCTCACTAGCAATTCTGAGAGTGCAAAGTGTTCTCTGTTGGACTGGCACATGTAATTTATAGGGGTTTTTGAATTCAAATCCAGCCATTCCCCCCAATTTCTAAAAAATAATGTTGTTTTTGCGACAGATCTTCAAATATTTTTTCCTTAAATGCCTCCATCCTGCTCCTCTTAGTTGTCTTCTGGCTATGAAGTCATGATCAATGACTCCAATGGTCAATTTTCTACTATGCTGCATGACACCTCCCTCCATGGCACAACTTCTTAGGTTGCAACTTCATTATTTTCCACAAAGCCTGTCTACTGCGTAGTCCCCTAACCCTGGCAATGTAGTTTATGGTTTTGCGCTCCCTTGCAACTACCTGGAGCACTAATATTGTCCCTCCGCTATATAGTCATTGTGCAATATCCCCTGAATACAACTCCAATCTGCTTCCATTCACTCTTCTCGAGAAAGGTTCCCTGTTCATCTTCGTGAGCTAAACTACACCTCCATCTGTAATTTCCTTGATAATATATGGTCCTAACCAATGCATTTGGAATTTCCCCAGAAACTTAGTGAATTTACTATCATATAACAAGACAAGGCCGTTTACCTTGAAAGTGTGACACTTGTTGTGGCGATCGCGCCATGCTTTTTCGCATTCCTTCTATACTTGCTGATGAAAGCCTGCCAAAAATCAATCCTCTTCAAGCTCCATCAACTGCATGAGCCATTACTCCAAGGCCTTGAGATCTTTCGTACCTGTGAGAGATGCTATGCACAGACTAGGCACAATATACTGCATTGCCATTACAAATTCTGCACCGTATACCAATCGGAATGGTGTTTGCCATGTTAGCTTCTTACAAGTAGTCCTATAAGCCCATAACACTATAGGTACGTGAAAATCTCAGTCATTTTATTTCCGTTTCAGATCTTCTTCAACATGTTCTCCAAAATCCTATTGAAGGCTTCAACAGTTCCATCGGCCTGTGGATGATATGATGTACTCTTTTGATGGTAGACCAAAAATTCTTCTATCAAAGTGCTGATTGTTTCGTTCAGAAAGTGCATACCTCCATCTCTCATCAACACTTTTGGGCATCCGAACCTGGTTAAGAGATATTCAAACAAAAATTTTGTTGTCATAGCCCTTGTACAATCCTTAACCGGTTGTGCTTCTACTCATCTGGTTAGATATTCCATCAGGGTGATGATATAGTGTGTGCCAGTTGTCTTCCCTGGGGGATGAATTGGTCCAATGAAATCAATCACCCATTTCTCAAAGGGCTGCAAAGATACTTGAGGTTGTAATGGAAATTCATCCCTTCATGATGTTCTACTCGTTCTATGACATGCATCGCATCCTTGACAATATGCCTTGGAATCCTTGTGCAGCGTTGGCCACCATAGACTTGCACGCACAAAATCTTCTTCATAGTCACCTTTCCTGCATAATGACCTCCAACAACTCCCCCATGAGCTTCAGCAAGAATGCTATCCCTCTCAAAATCTGGCTCATATCTTCACAATATTTCATCAGCGCCCATCTTATACAAATGTCCCGTGATAACTAAAAAATCTACCACACGCACTACTAATTCCTTATTTTTTTGACTTGTATACCCTTCTGGTACAATTCCCGTCATCTAGAAGTGAATAATATATGAAAAATTATTATTTGTTATGCGCACCATGAAGAGCTGTGCATTTGGAAACCCTTCCTCCATATTATTAGTTTCCTCGCTTGTTTTGATTCATGACAGATGGTCAGGTCCTACATTCAACTTCCTTGGCTTCATAATGACTTCAAAGTCATATTCCTGAAATAGTAGCAGCCATCTGTAGGTCTTTCCCCACAACACAAGCTTATTCACTAGGTATTTCAAGGTAGAATGATCCGTGTACATTTTGAAATTTCCTCCCAACAGATAATCTCTGAATTTCTACAGTGCATACACCATAGCTAATCCTTCATGCTTAGTCATTGAATAATTATTCTTGGCCTTTGATAAATTCCTTCTCACAAAGGCTATAGGATGGTCCATCTCTCCTTCACTGGCATGTGTTAGCACTCCACTCAACGAAATCCAAGAGGCATCCACATGTACGTGAAACTCCTTCTTCTAATTAGGGAATACCAAGATTGGTGTGGTGACCATCTTTTCTTTTAATACAGCCAATTTGCGCTGACATTCTTCGTCCCAACATAATGTTGTATCCTTCTTCAGTAGTTTCTCCATGGGTGTGGTAATTTGAGCACATTATTTAATAAACTTTTGATAATATCCCATATGTCCTAGTGTTGCACACAACTGCTTAACGTTCCTTGGGGTCTCCAGATTTAGAATCACTACAATCTTTGCAGGGTCCACCATCAGCCCTTTCTTGTACACCACATGACCCAACAAGATTCTAAAGGGAACATAGAAGATGAATTTCTTCAAATTTAACGCGATCTGGTATTTGCGACATGTATCCAGCATCAGGCACAAACTTGCTACATGGCACTTTACTAATCTGAACACTGTCTAGTCATCAAAATATACTTCTAGGAACATATGAACGAAATCTTTCAATGCTGCGATGACTACACGAGAAAATATCATAGGCGCATTCTTGAGTTCGAACGTGTTGTGGCCACAACTATCACCCCATTAAAGCATGCTCTAATAGCAAATTTTAAATGGGTCCCCTATAAATCCAGTCTTTCATCCCTTCTAATGATCTATTTCATCCCAGTGATTTTAACTCTATGGAGAGCTAAATCTTCCATTCACAAATGGGTAAAGCCCTTTAACAAATCCCTCACTTAAGCCCTTCATTCCTATGTTTATTGGGATTTGATTAACCCCTCAAAACCCTCATCACATTATTATTCCCATTACAATGCCTTATAGTGAAAACCCTTCATCGTATTATTGTCCCATTATAATCCCTTTACAAAGGAAACCCTTTGCAAAATACATAAACTATCCCTCTTTCACTTATCTCACTCAATATGGGCACATAGCACATGCCATAAGGGTCGGAACTGACGACATTATAAACCACAATATATATACATGTTTGGTCTGAAAGCCCGTCACATCTCTAAATTTCCCTCAATCCAAGGTTTATGCATATATATAGCATACCCCTGGTCTCCAAACCCACCAGCCCTATGAACCACATTTTATATATTTTCGGGTCCGGCCCCAATCATATCTTGCATATCGGTGAAGCCCCGGGCCTTATACATATTACGCGCAATGATATAAAGGACCTTCCGACCTATCAAATATGATATATATCTTATATATATATATATATATATATATATATATATATATATATTATAATATATATATATATATATATTATATATATATATATATATATATATATATTATATATATTATATATATATCGGGTTTGGTATCTATCGCTTATCCCTATCGGTGGGATCCGGTATATACATATATAAAGCACCATAACCTCCTAGACCCGCCGATGATTACAAAGCTGAGCATATAAATTTTCAAGTCCGCAATTTGTATTCAACTATGTTTTTTGCAACAACTTTTAGTGTAAACCGAGTTTGGCTTGCTAGGCTTAATTTATGCATAAAGCCAAAAACCAGGGGCCAATTCTTTCACGTTTGATGTGATAAATGTTCAATAGAGGCGATACTCAGGTTTTAAATCATTTTTGTTGTATTTTTATAAGTGTGACTGGTGTCTCTTATTTTTGTAGGCCAGGAGTAACGAATGCACAAGTGGATACGGAAAACCCTTATATACAGAGATTTTTTGTCGAAAGAGTTGGCCTTTGACATTTTTAGTGGGTTTCCAGGAATTTCTTGCATGTTTCGAAAATGAAGCAACTCTAGATCACATCATGAATAGGACACACAGTCATCCTCTCTAATCAATAACCATTCAGTACCTAGGAAATGAAGTGCCCTAATGACAAGAAATTCCCTTTATGTGTCAACAGTGACACCGTCTGTTTTCACCTGTTTCTTTTGACTGACATAATGAAGGAAGGAGAGGGAAGGTGAAGAGGCAGGAAAGACCAAGAGCGAGAGGCTTTGAGCATAAATATTACCTCCAAAGGAGGAGGAAGGGATTTTTTATTTTTGACAAGAACAATGTTGCTTTATTGTGAATGAGGAGGATTGTTTTTGAGGGAAGAAGTAGCCTTTAGTTTGAGACTGATTGTATTGTTTTGGATCAGATTGTTGTTACTGGCATGAATGTAAATGTGATTATATTTATGCATATTGATGACTTACAGTTCACTATTAATCTTGTTAAATTGAAGGTGATTCAGTTTCATGGCTAACTTGTGAATGGTCTCTTATTTTAAACTAAATTAAACATCAGTTGTAATTTTAATTCCATAGAAGAATGTGAATTTCTATATGAGTGATTGGAATGCAATTTAGCTTTAATACAGTCTTGTCCAGCTATGAATTCAGTGATTGATTCATTTGGACCTGAATCTATGCATGATGTTTAACCTTCTTTATCACGCTTGTACTGAACATATATATGATGTTTAAACCTGTGTATTATGCTCTTGCAAGATAGATTAGAATTGTAGAAGTAGTATAGATAGGATTTAATACTTAGTGGTTAGCTATTTTATTTTGTTGATTTAACTGAGGTCTTCCTCCCGGAAGAATTCTTTCGACATGTTCAAATAGTTTACGGGGTCCCTTAAAACCCATTGTAGCTAGCCATTCCAAATGAAAGCAGGTCTAATTGAGGCTTGCGATCAGGTTAGTTCCCCTTGTTGGCATTGTGCACACTCGCCATGTCAACAAATTGGTGCTAGAAGGAGGGCCTAAACTTCCCTCTCCAACTTTTCAATATTTCATCTATAAGTACCACGCATGGATTCAAAAGGATTAACGTATGGATTGTAGAGGTCTTAGAGATCCTACTACACATTTAAAAGAGCCTCATTTTGAAAAAACAGAGACCCCTCTAAGTCCTGTTTCCGGGTCACCGAAGGAAGAAATATTGTGGGAGTATCCTGTCACTCAGGAACAACCAGTCATAACACTTACTTGGGCTTACACTCATTCCCTCTCTCAGCTTCCCATCTTTCACTCTTTACCTCCGACAACTATGAGAAATCCAAGGATCTTTACCTTGAGTGAAGATACATCTGCAGCCACTTCTCTTGAAGATATTGTGCTAGAATCCTTGCAAAGTATCGACACCCCTTGGGAAGAAATTCATGAGGATTCTCCTTCTAGAGGTAACTCCTCGGTTGATTTTGACAATCTTAATGAAGAAGCCTCCAACCAAAACTTCCCTGTCCATGGTATGTCCAACATTCCCCCTCTAGGTGGGAATCAACCTCCACCTCCTCCTCCGGGTGGGAATCAACCTCCACCTCCTCCTTTGGGTGGGAATCAACCGCCAACACCTCCGAGAGCACTGCCTCCCTGGCTTGCAAAAGACGCTATAGCGGTACCTAGGTAGCAACATCCCTTACCTTAAAATACAGAAGGAGTATTACCCAATTTTGACCCTGAGCAGGGAGATACCATTGATAACCATATTCACTCTTTCTTCCTAGCCTTGCGTAGGTTGGGGGTCACCGATGAAGATGTGGTGTGCTGCCTATTCTCTTTTACTTTGACTGGTGCAACCTCCACCTGGTATTTCAGCATGAGAATAGGGTTAATCACCTCTTGGGATACTTTCCAGCAAGTCTTTTTAGACAAGTTTGGTGATCACAAAACACTTGCGGCCTTAGTTTTAGAACTATCCCATCTGAAAATGGAAACCAAGGAGAAGGTTAAGTATTTTAACATCCAATTTAACACCTTGTTCAACAAAATCCTAATCATCGCTAGACCTACTAAAGAGGTGCTAATGAAATTCTATATCTCTGCTCTCCCTGTCCCTATAACGATGTGGGTTAAAAGGAGTAACGTGAAAACCTTACAAGGTGCTATCGATGAAGTAGTGAAAGTTAAAAAATGAAATGGTCAACCTCACAGCATCCCACCATACAACTAGAGAAAATAAAGCCTATCAGACATCCAAGAAGAATAATGGAAATGATAACAAAGGGGCCGAAACTAAAGACAAGGACACGACAGATGTGGAAGGGTTGCATCGGATCATTAAGAAACTTACGAGCACAGCCATTGGTATGAGAAGGAATCATGGAGAGGGTAATAGTGGTAAGGGAGGAGATTATAATAATAGAAAACCCTTCAAACCTTTCTACCAAAAGAAAATAGAAGGTGATCATGGTCAACTTGCATTGCCTGATCCAGTTAAAGAAGGGGCTTTAAACACAAAAGAATTGGCTCTGATTGGATCGCTCCTCAACAAAGAAGAACCTATACTAGAGCTCAAACCAGAACAAGGAGATGAGGAGGAATACTAAGTAGAAGAACCCTCGAATGAGGAAACCCAAATTAATGTGATGTGGGATTTCCATAGTGATGAGAATGATGACAAGGGAGATAACACTGTAGAAATCAACGCTAATGAAATCCACACGCATAATAAAGGGTTGCTTCTAGGTGCGACAAAGCCCTTAGATTGAACAAATAAAGATATGCGCCCTGTGAAAGCATTTGCTCCTAGAGTTCCTGTCGAGAAGAGTAGGCCTGGAAGTCAATCCAAGAATACCTCTGTTGCAATTCACCCAGAGAAAGAAAATGCATCTCCCACTTAATGAAGGCCACTCACCACTCACCATAGTAAACTCCCACTTAAAAATAACAAAACATGTTTACTCTACCCTATCCTATTTATAACATTGATTATAATATTGTGGATGATCTCAAGAAGTCTAGGTCCAATATCACATATTTTGACTTGTTAAAATTAACACTGCAAAGAGATTTGCTACTAAAATCTATGAATGAGAGGAACTTCAAAACCCCCACCACCTCAAGCACCCAAACCAAGAAGCTAAAGTCCAAACATATTAGTACCACTAGCGCAACCCAAATACCATCAACTATGAAGGCCACATTATCTAAAATGAATCGAAAACCCCAAGATGTCAGCACATCCATGATAGGTAGGAAATTGAAATCTATGACTCCATCATTCCTCATTAATTTTCAACATGAATGTCCACAATTGCTTGGTATATTTCGATGCCTCATCCACTATCATGACATATGATATTGCTAAAAGACTTCAAGCCATACCTAAAAAACTTGGAACTCGAATCATGCAATTAGATAGGACAAATGTGACAGTAATTGAAGAATTGAAGGATGTGTTGATTTAGATGGCTGCTAAACCACATTAAACATTTCCACTCTTACTTACTAAATGGCAAGGCCAAAGTCATCGTGTACTATCCTGCTATAAGAGCCCTCTTTGTGTCGAAAGGAATGGGTTGATTCCCAACATGATGCCCAGGTACTACTACAACATCTTGTGCAAGCCAGGGAGGGAGTGCTCCCGAAGGAAGTGGGGATTGATTCCCACCTGGAGGAAGAGGTGGAGGTTGATTCCCAACCGGACGAGGAGGTGGAGGTCGATTCCCACCTGGAGGGTGAACGTTAGCCATACTATGGATAGGGAATTTTTGGTTGGAGGCTTCTCCATTAAGATTCTTAAAATCAAGCGAGGAGTTACCTCTATAAGGGGAACCCTCAGGAATTTCTTCCCAAGGGGTGTTGATACTTTGTAAGGATTCTAGCACAATATCTTCAAGAGAAATGGATGCATATTTATCTTTGCTCAGGGTAAAGATCCTTGGCTTTCTCTTAGTTCTCGGAGGTAAAGAGTGAAAGACGGGAAGCTGAGAGAGGGAATGAGCATAAACCCGAGTAAGTGTTCTGACTAGTTGTTCCTGAGTGACAGGATACTCCCACGGTCTTTATTCCTTGGGTGACCCGGAAACAGGACTTAGAGGGGTATCTTTTTCTTCAAAATGAGGCTCTTTCAAATGTGTAGCAGGATCTCTAAGACCTCTATGATCCATACATTAATCCTTTTGAATCCATGTGTCGCACTTATAGATGAAATCTTGAAAAGTTGGAGAGGGTGGTTCAGGCCCTCCTTCTAGCGCCAATTTGTTGACGTGGCAAATGTGCACAATGCCAAAAAGGGGAACTAACCCAATCGCAAGCCCCAATTAGACCTACTTTCATTTGGAATGGCTAGCTCCGACGATTTTTAAGGGACCCCGTACACTGTTTGAACATGTCAAAATATTGCTTCTGGGAGGAAGACCTCAGTTAAATCGACAAAATAAAATAGCTAACCACTAAGTATTAAATCCTATCTATACTACTTCTAGTTTTCTAATATATACTACAAGAGCATAATATAGAGGTTTAAACATGATATATATGTTCAGTAGGAGCATGATAAAGAAGGTTAAACATCATGCATAGATTCAAGTCCAAATGAATCAATCACTGAATCCATAGCTGACAAGACTGTATTAAAGCTACATTGCAATCCAATCACTCATATAGAAATCCACATTCTTCTATTGAATTAAAACTGCAACTGATGTTTAATTTAGTTTCAAATCAGAGACCATTCACAAGTTAGCCATGAAACTGAATCACATTCAATTTAACAAGATTAGTAGTGAACTGTAAGTCATCAATATGCATAAATATAAATCACATTTACATTCATGCCAGTAAAAATAATCTGATCCAAAACAATACAATCAGTCTCAAGCTAAAGGCTCCTTCATCCCTCAAAAATAGTCCTCCTCATTCACAATAAAGCAACATTGTTATTCTCGAAAATCAAAAAGCCCTTTCTTCTCTTTCGAAGGTAATGTTTATGCTCAAAGCCTCTTTATCTCAGTCTTCCCTACCTCTTTGCCTTCCCTCTCATTCCTTCATTATGCCGATCAGAAGAAACAGGTGAAAACAATCGATGTCCCTGTTGACATGTAAAGGGCGTTTCTTGTCATTAGGGCACTTCATTTCCTGGGCACTTAATGGTTATTGATTAGAGAGGATGACTGTGTGTCTTGTTCATGATGCGATCTGGAGTGGCTTTGTTTTCGGAACATGAAAGCAACGCCTAGAAACCAACTGAAAATGTCAAAGGCCAGCTCTTTTGATAGAACACCTCTACATATAAGGATTTTCTAGATCCACTGTGCATTCGCTACTCTTAGCCTGCAGAAATAAGAGACACCAGTCACGCTTATAAAAATACAACAAAAATGCTTTAAAACCTAAGTATCACATCAAACACGAAAGAATCAGCCCCTGGTTTTTGGCTTTATGCATAGATTAAGCCTAGCAAGCCAAACTCGGTTTACACTGAAATCTTCGCAAAACACACAGCCGAATCCAAATTGTGGACTTGAAAATTTATATGCTTGGATTTGTAATCATCGGCAGGTTTGGGAGGTTATGGTGCACTATATATGTTTATACCGGATCCCACCGATAGTGATAAGTGATAGATACCAGACCCAAATATATATAATATATATTTTTATATTATATATTATATATAGATATATATAGATATTAGCTATTGATAGGTTTGCGGGTCCCGTTATATCATTGTGCATAATATGTCATAAGGCCCGAGGCTCCGTCATATGCGATATTGCGATTGGGGCCAAATCGACATATATATAAATGTGGTTCATAGGGCCGACGGGTCGAGACCAAGGGGTGCGTTGTATATATGCATAAACCTTGGATTGAGGTCGATTCCAATATGTGATTGGCTTTCGGACCCCAACATATATATATATATATTATTATATAATCTATATATTATATATATATTATATATATATATATATATTATATATATATTATATATATATATATATATTGTGGTTTATAATGTCGTCGGGTCCAGCCCTTATGGCATGTGTTATGCGCCCATATTGAGTGCGATGAGCGAAATAGGGATGGTTTATGTATTTTGTGAAGGGTTTCCTTTGTAAAGGGATTATAATGGGACAATGATGCAATGAAGGGTTTTCTCTATAAGGCATTGTAATGGGAATAATAATGCGATGAGCATTTTTAGGGGTTAAACAAATCCCGATAAACATAGGAATGAAGGGCTTAAGATAGGGATTTGTGGTTAAGGATTTTAACATCGAGTTCAACACCTTGTTCAATAGAATCCTAGTCACTGCTAGACCTACTAAAGAGGTGCTAATGAAAATCTATATCTCTACTCTCCCTGTCCCTATAACGATGTGGGTTAAAAGGAGTAATGTGAAAACCTTACAAGGTGTTATCGATGAAGTAGTGAAAGTTAAAAAATGAAATGATCAACCTCACAGCATCCCACCATACAACTAGAGAAAAGAGAGCCTATCAAACATCCAAGAAGAATAATGGAAATGATAACAAAGGGGCCGAAACTAAAGACAAGGACACGACAGATGTGGAAGGGTTTTATCGGATCATTAAGAAACTTACGAGCACAGTCATTGATATGAGAAGGAATCATGGAGAGAGTAATAGTGGTAAGGGAGGAGATTATAATAACAAACAACCCTTCAAACCTTTCTATCAGAATAAAATAGAAGGTGGTCATGGTCAGCTTGCATTGCCTGATCCAGCTAAAGAAGGGGCTTTAAACAAAAAAGAATTGGCTCTGATTGGATCGCTCCTCAACAAAGAAGAACCTATACTAGAGCTCAAACCAGAACAAGGAGATGAGGAGGAATACTAAGTAGAAGAACCCTCAGATGAGGAAACCCAAATTAATGTGCTGTGGGATTTCCATAGTGATGAGAATGATGACAAGGCAGATAACGCTACAGAAATCAACGCTAATGAAATCCACATGCATAGTAAAGGGTTGCTTCTAGGTGCGACAAAGCCCTTAGACTGAACAAATAAAGATATGTGCCCTATGACAGCATTCTCTCCCAGAGTTCCTTTCGAGAAGAGTAGGCCTGGCAATCAATCCAAGAATACCTCTGTTGCAATTCACCCAGAGAAAGAAAATGCATCTCCCACTGTAATGAAGGCCACTCACCATAGTAAAATCCCACTTAAAAATGACAAAACATGTTTACTCTACCCTATCCTATTTATAACATTGATTATAATATTGTGGATGATCTCAAGAAGTCTAGGGCCAATATCACGTATTTTGACTTGTTAAAATTAACGCAGCAAAGAGATTTGTTGCTAAAAGCTATGAATGACAGGAACTTCAAAACCCCCACCACCTCAAGCACCCAAACCAATAAGCCAATGTCCAAACCTATTAGTACCACTAGTGCAACCCAAATACCATCAACTATGAAGGCCACATTATCTAAAATGAATCGAAAACCCCAAGATGTCAACGGATCCATGATAGGTAGGAAATTGAAATCTATGACTCCACCGTTCCTCATTAATTTTCAACATGAACGTCCACAATTGCTTGGTAGATTACGGTGCCTCGTCCACTGTCATGCCTTATTATATTGCTAAAAGACTTCAAGCCATACTTGAAAAACTTGGAACTCGAATCATGCAATTAGATAGGACAAATGTGACAATAATTGAAGAATTGAAGGATGTGTTGATTTAGATGGCTGCTAAACCAAATTACACGCAGGTCATTGATATAGTGGTAGTCGATATACCTGAGCCCTATGCAATGCTGCTTAGCAGGGATTGGTCAGCCAAATTGAATGGATACTTCTCGACTGATTGGTCCCATCTCTTGTTGCCCCAGAAGGGAAAGGATGATATGCTGAGAGTCGATAAGGAAATATACATGAAGTATGTGGTAATGGAAATAAACAGTCCCAATGAACTTGTAATGTTTACCAACTCCATCCTTGGGGACTATTATTTCAATGTTTATACTACATAAACCTATTTTGGAGAGTTTCATGCAGAAAACGTTGAAGAAACTTCAGCACACACACAGTTGGAAATTCCCTCACATAATCCAACTGATGAGCCACCCTTTATTATAGTAAATGATAGGACCAATTTCTTAGATAGTAGTTCAATTGATATAACATTAGATGTGATATTCTGGACCCTCTATTTTGATGGTTCTAACTGCCTTGAAGGTGCAGGTGTTGGAAGTGTTCTCATTGACCCACAAGGGAACCAACATCTAATGGCCAACCAGTTAGAGTTCGCATGCACCAACAACACAACAGAATATGAAGGCCTGCTGCAATGCCTGAAGAAAGCCATTGGAATGAATGTGAAAGATCTTAAATTTTTTGGTGACTCACATATAATCATAGATCAGGTAAGGAAAATGATACATCGCAATTCTCCACACCTGGTGAGCTACCAGCATGAGGTATGGGATTTAATTGATAGTTTTGATTCCTTTAGTATTACATACATACCTCGAGGCCAAAACCAAGATGCTGATCTGATGGCTCATATGGCTACTAAACTTTTGCCTGATTTTAGATTGAAGAAAAATAAATGTTCTGTTGAATTGATTTTCAGACCATCCGTGCCTGATAACATCTCGAATTGGCAGGTTCTCGAAGATGATGAGAAAATCCTTAAGTTCCTACACTGCAAGAAGACATTCAAGAGTGTAGTCATTAACGAAAAAGAGCATGACAAGCTTATCAGTGAAAGGGAAGATGAGGAAAGGGATCAACCCAATGTGATTCCAAAATCAGTGGTTAGGATGGAGCACTTGTATGACTTGCATGACAAATTCAAGAAACATATTAACTGCAAAACACACAGCTCGTCCATGAAGTATGAAAGGGTCAACCTTGGGACCGAAAAATACCCAAAAACTATCAATCTGGGCCTGGGATGCTCTCCGCAAGAAAAGGATACATTTGTCAAACTATTTAAAGAATACAAGGATGTCTTTGCATGGATATATGAAGATCTAAAGACCTTTCATACCAACATTATGTAGCATGTGATCGCTTTTGAAAAGTAGGCCAAGCCCTACCAACAAAAGCTGCGTAAGATGCATCCAAGCCTAGAACCATTGGTGAAGAAAGAACTGAACAAGATGCTGGATGTTAAAATCATATTCCCAATCAGACACACCTTCTGGGTAGCCAATCTCGTGCCAGTGAGAAAGAAAAATAGATACATCAGGCTGTGTATTGATTTTAGAAACCTGAACAGAGCATCTCAAAAGGATAAGTATCCTGTCCCTTCTATGGAACACGTTCTTCAGTGCATCTCCAGATCTGAAATGTTGTCCCTATTAGATGGGTTTTAAGGATATAATTAGGTATTGGTATCTCATGGGGATCAGCTTAAGACAACCTTCAACACCAAATGGGGCACTTATGCATACTATACAATTACTTTTGGGCTCATTAACACAGGTGCCACATTCCAGAGAGCTATGGACATAGCCTTCCGAGGGCTGATGAACAGATCGGTAGTGGTGTACATGGATGACATCATTGTGTATTCATATCACAAGAGGGATCACATTTATCACCTAAGATAGATTTTCAAAAGATGTCAAAGGTATGGAATTTCTTTGAATCCCAAGAAGAGCATCTTTACAGCCACAGAGGGGAAATTTTTGGGTCATATCTTTTCTAAAGACGAGATTGTGATTGATCCTGAAAGAATACAAACCATCATGAGAATACAACCCCTTGCCAATAAAAAGGCCATGCAATCTTTCTTCAGGAGGATTAATTTCATTAGAAAATTCATCTTAGGCTTCACAGAAATAGTGTGCCCCTTGCAGCTGATGATGAAGAAAGATGTTGTGTATAAATGGAAGGATGAAGCCAAGGAAGAGTTACGATGAATCAAGGAAGCCATTGTTGAAGCAATTGTGCTGGTCAGCCTTGATTTTGGCAAAGGATTCTTCTTATACAAATTTGCTTTGGACCTTTCATATGCCTCAATTCTCTCTCAAAAAAATGATGATGGCAATGAAGTCCCCATTTCCAATTTGAGTTCAAATCTCCAAGGAATGGAACTAAATTACCCAGATTTGGAGAAACATGGTTATGCAGTTTTCAAGGCCGTTAAACATTTCCACCCTTACTTACTAAATGCCAAGGCCAAAGTCATCGTGTACTATCCTGCTATAAGAGCCCTCTTTGTGTCGAAAGGAATGGGTTGATTCCCAACATGATGCCCAGGTACTACTACAACATCTTGTGCAAGCCAGGGAGGGAGTGCTCCCGAAGGAAGTGGGGGTTGATTCCCACCTGGAGGAGGAGGTGGAGGTTGATTCCCAACCGGACGAGGAGGTGGAGGTCGATTCCCACCTGGAGGGTGAATGTTAGCCATACTATGGATAGGGAATTTTTGGTTGGAGGCTTCTCCATTAAGATTCTTAAAATCAAGCGAGGAGTTACCTCTATAAGGGGAACCCTCGGGAATTTCTTCCCAAGGGGTGTTGATACTTTGTAAGGATTCTAGCACAATATCTTCAAGAGAAATGGATGCATATTTATCTTTGCTCAGGGTAAAGATCCTTGGCTTTCTCTTAGTTCTCGGAGGTAAAGAGTGAAAGACGGGAAGCTGAGAGAGGGAATGAGCATAAACCCGAGTAAGTGTTCTGACTAGTTGTTCCTGAGTGACAGGATACTCCCACAGTCTTTATTCCTTGGGTGACTCGGAAACAGGACTTAGAGGGGTATCTTTTTCTTCAAAATGAGGCTCTTTCAAATGTGTAGCAGGATCTCTAAGACCTCTATGATCCATACATTAATCCTTTTGAATCCATGCGTGGCACTTATAGATGAAATCTTGAAAAGCTGGAGAGGGCAGTTCAGGCCCTCCTTCTAGCGCCAATTTGTTGACGTGGAAAATGTGCACAATACCAACAAGGGGAACTAACCCAATTGCAAGCCCCAATGAGACCTACTTTCATTTGGAATGGCTAGCTCTGACGATTTTTAGGGGACCCTGTAAACTGTTTGAACATGTCGAAAGATTGCTTCTGGGAGGAAGACCTCAGTTAAATCAACAAAATAAAATAGCTAACCACTAAGTATTAAATCCTATCTATACTACTTCTACTATTCTAATCTATCCTACAAGAGCATAATATAGAGGTTTAAACATGATATATATGTTCAGCAGGAGCGTGATAAAGAAGGTTAATCATCATTCATAGATTCAAGTCCAAATGAATCTATCACTGAATTCATAGCTGGACAAGATTGTATTAAAGCTACATTGCAATCCAATCACTCATATAGAAATCCACATTCTTCTATTGAATTAAAACTGCAACTGATGTTTAATTTAGTTTCAAATTAGAGACCATTCACAAGTTAGCCATGAAACTGAATCACATTCAATTTAACAAGACTAGTAGTGAATTGTAAGTCATCAATATGCATAAATATAAATCACATTTACATTCATGCCAATAACAATAATCTGATCCAAAACAATACAATCAGTCTCAAGCTAAAGGCTCCTTCATCCCTCAAAAACAGTTCTCCTCATTCACAATAAAGCAACATTATTATTCTCGAAAATCAAAAAGCCCTTTCTTCTCTTTCGGAGGTAATATTTATGCTCAAAGCCTATTGCTCTCAGTCTTCCCTACCTCTTCGCCTTCCCTCTCATTCCTTCATTATGACAATTAGAAGAAACAGGTGAAAACAGTCGATGTCACTGCTGACATGTAAAGGGCGTTTCTTGTCATTAGGGCACTTCATTTCCTGAGCACTGAATGGTTATTGATTAGAGAGGATGACTGTGTGTCTTGTTCATGATGCGATCTGGAGTGGCTTTGTTTTCAGAACATGAAAGCAACGCCTGGAAACCAATTGAAAATGTTAAATGCCAACTCTTTTGGTAGAACACCTCTACATATAAGGATTTTCTAGATCCACTTGTGCATTCGTTACTCCTGGCCTGCAAAAATAAGAGACATCAGTCACGCTTATAAAAATACAACAAAAATGCTTTAAAACCTAAGTATTGCCTCTATTGAACGTTTATCACATCAAACACGAAAGAATCAATCCCTGGTTTTTGGCTTCATGCATAGATTAAGCCTAGCAAGCCAAACTTGGTTTACACTGAAAACTATCGCAAAACACACAGCCGAATCCAAATTGTGGACTTGAAAATTTATATGCTTGGCTTTGTAATCATCAACAGGTTTGGGAGGTATGGAGACCAGGTGTTACACTGAAATTTGTCACCATGACTATCTGTAGTTAATATGGCTCCATCAATAGTCATATTATCCTCCTTGTCAAGCCTTATACCTCTGCTCTCCATGTCAAACTTCAAAAAAGAGAGAAAGTCATTAAAAATCATGTTTATCTCTGGGTACGCAGGTTCTCTCTACCTTGCCTGCGTGTACGCATCCCAAGCTCATTGTACCTGCGTACTTGTACGCTCTGTAAGCCAAGGGATGGGTGTGTACCCCTGTAAAGGTCAAAAGGCGCGAGTTTCATCTTAAAAAAGTTACGTGTGGTCACTTCTAGAGCCTTCTAGAAGAGTGTTTGACGTGTATTGAGCGCCTCCAGATGGTTCATGCATCCCTATGATAGAGGAACTTATCCCATCAAGAGAGGAGCTACCCCATCCAAAAGAGGGAGTATCCCTTGATGTTGGAACTGAATAACTTCCTCTAGAATACTATAAATACAGGCATTGAGCCAGAGGAGGGGAGGTTGAAAGCTGAACATTCCAAAGGGTAAATGCTGCTGGAATTAGGACTTCCTTGTAAACTTGTGAGGAGAGATTACCATCCTTTCTTGTTTCATTTGGAAGTGGGTGAGCTTGTCAAAGTAGAGGAAATCTCTTGTTGGACCCTGGGAGGAGCTTGCACAACACCAAGGCTCAGGTTTTAATGGTTTCTTTTTTGTTTCCTTAATACAAATAAGTCCATTCTTCTCAATAATTTGTTGTTAATGAATTATTTCATGTACTCCTTGGTCTATGTGATGAATATGCTTTGTTTTATGAAATATTCAGGTGTTATGTAATCGTTTGCCTTGTTAGTGTATGTAGGTCTTAAAGTGAAGGAGGAACTAATCTGGATCAGCAAGGCTGGACTGCTACAACAAGCGTTGGACCTAAGGTAAGATCGGAAAACACTTGGTTTCTCATAGAATAATGTATGTTTAGAGAAGGATTGCTCTTGTTTGGTTTGTTTGTCACTAGAGAGTCTTAGACTCCTAGGGAGGTTAGTTTTGTTTGCAAAAATAACTCTTTCCGCATGACAAATTGGCAACTCCGTTGGGGAATCCATTGATGTGATTGATTTTTCCTTTGAGTAATACTTTGATCTGAAAAGAGTCTTGTTTCTTTTGTTTTTTGATTGCTTGACTGTGTTTTTGGGTGGATTAGCTTAGAGTCTAGTTTGTTTTTAGTTTTTCTTCATTTTACAGCAGTACGCACCCTCTGAGTTAGACACAGTGCGTACTTGTACGCACTGTATCTTTGCACACAGAGTGTAGACGCACCTGGTTAAACAGGCTGCCTGCGTACCCTGTTAAAATTGAGAAATTTCCAATTTTATCCATTTCTTCCCTTTAGATTTTGTTTTTCTTAGTCTTCACTACCCAGATCCACTGGTTGTCTGTCAAAAATCTTCACCTGCACTTGTTCCATTAGTGTTGAAAGTTTTAGTGAAATTCATTGAGATTTTAGTCTTAGGGTTTTGATTTTTGTGTTGGTCCTGTAGTGACTTTGGATTTAGAAGTTGTGAAGCCTTAGATATCTCTGGTTTTGTCAGTCTTCTTAGGAGTCGGACCAGTCATAAAGTCTACCTGTGTGAGCAACCTACCTTTGTGTTGTCTCTTTGCGAAATTTCAAAATAGCTTGTTGATTGAAGTTGTGAATTTCATTCTTAAGAAAAGAAAAAAAAGAGTTTGATTTTTTGTTTTGATTAGTTTATGATTCTGCATGAACTAGTCCTTGGTTTGATTGTTGCCGAGTAAAACATCCTGGAATCATCTTAGTAGGCTTTTGCCTCTTTAGATTTATTTTTAAGTAAATTTCCCTTTGATTTGCTTTTGAGTGAGTTTTTCATAGATTTCTATAGATCTTGAAATTGCTTTTGATTAGATTAATTTTACATGCTTTATTAGATAGGAAAAATACAAAAAGATCTCCTTTGCAAAGTTTTTTTTAAAGTAGCATTTGAAGTTTTTGAAAGAGAAAGAAAATTTTCGTGCAAGTAATGAGTGGTCATGTTTTGTGCGCTTGGAAAAGATAAAGAAATTGTTTCTTTGATTGTCTATTAAGAAAGTTGTTTTTATCAAAAGTTTGCATTCTCCAACTCTCTTAATTAGGGAATTCATTGAAAAATGAAAAGTAGTGTAAATCATCCTAGGTGCATCTTTTTAGTGAATTGGAGTCGAGTCTATACACCATCAGTTTCATCTCCACTACCTTTTGTGTTAACGAACAACCATTAAAATCAACGCTTAAAGTAAAATCGACTTAGAATTTTTTTTACTAGGGCTCTGAAGCACCAATATAGATCAGGCTAGTGTCTTGGAGTAGGTGAGTAATTAACTCTCCAAGACTGCAAAACCAAACAAGTAGCTTATCTTGTGATAGGATAAATCCAGCTGTTGCATTTATACTCTGGGAAAGCTCCTCTTAAAGGAGAAGCACGAGCTCGTGTCCGAACCAGTGAGGGGATCAATCCTCCCTCGTTGGGAACGACGCCAGACATGCACGTATTACAAATGGTAAACCTCAGATTATTGTTGAGGAGCCAGGGGATCACTTATCGGTAAACCTTGGATTGACCATTGTCAAGGAGCCGGTAAGGGGATTGGGCTTGTTACTCTGCCCTTGCGTGCTGTCGGAGTGTAGACTATTCCCCCAGGTGTATTTGTTGTTGTTGGTGACCTTAGTGGCCATAATCTTAGGATTCTACCCAAGGTGACGGTGGCGGGAAGATCCCACTGTACCTGGAGCAGACGTCGGCTAGACTCACCTGGATTTTCTGGGGGGTTCACTTCACTCGAGAAGGTTAAAGTGGAGGAACTTGGTCCAGTCTATTCATTAAGCAGGTTGCCGGGGTAACTGTTCCACCCGCTATTTCTGTACTGAATCCTACGAGGTTGGATTTCATACCAACTAGTGTTTTTGGTCCAGAAGCTTATTGTTTGTGTGTGTTTGATCTCTTAGATTCTTTAGGCGTGTGATTCAATTTGTTTGGTTCTTTAGACACTTTAGGTGGTTTTCATTGATATTTTACTTTGTTTTCGTGTGAAGTAGTTAAAAGTCTTTAACTGTGGCTAAATTACCGAGGCATTTGCATAGACTTCGGGGCCAATCCCCTGAGTTTGTTAACGTGGCTAAGTTACTGAGGACATCCTGTAGACTTCGGGGTCAACCTCCTGAAGACATACCGAGCCAGCTTGAAGGCTTGAAAGTCCTCGTATCTCCAAGTAGCGGTAGAAGTGGGTCACCTGAAGAAGGAGAACCTTCTTTGGTAGAATGTTATGATTCTCAACCGTTAGTAATTTCAGAAGTTATTGGTAGTATTGCATCTACTAGTGATATAGGTGAAGAACTTGAAGTATCTGAACCCGAATCTGAAGTTGCTGCTACTCTCGTATCAGAGTTTGTTTCTCCGACTCCTAGTGGTCCTAGTTCTCCTAGGGTAGAAACCATAATTATCCAAGATCTTCCTGCTGGACTCATAGCAATAGAAGAGCTTGCTATTTCGGACATTGAAGAAAGATTTCCTTTTCCAAACAATTGACCTATCTTAGAACTTAGGGAGCGTGAATCGATTTTTTATAGTCCACCTAGGAGCACTGCTTGGTACCGTTCACTCACCAATCTTTTGGAAAACCCGGGACTTAGTTTTTCACCACCTTGCATTTTTATCACCCTGCACCTAGAGATCATTATCCTGCATTGAATATGTCTAGTCCGTCATCCATGTATTCTCAATCTCCAGAAGCCTATTTGTATGGTGGTCCTTCTGTTCCCGCTGGGTATCAGTCCATCTCTGGTACTTTTTCGGGAGCATCTCCTCAACCTATCGAATAGAAGTTGTTAACTGGAAGTAGTGATACTAAACCGTTGAGTGTAGAGGATATTTTAATGATGTCAGGTTCTCAACCTCAAGGTCGCCAGTTACCGCCTAGGGGGCAACCTCAAGGTACTCAGTATGTGCCTAGGGGGCAACCTCAGGGTACCTAGTATATGCCTGGGGGGAAACCTCAAGGTACTCAGTTTGCGCCCGGGGGACAACCTCAAGGACAGTACATTAGCTACGGATGTTACGTTCCTCAAGGTCAACCCCAACTCAATATGTACCCCAAGGTCACCTCAGTTTCAAATATGTACCCCAAGGTCAACCTCAGTATCAATATGCACCCCAAAATCAACCTCAATATCAATATGTACCTCAAGGTCAACCCCATTATCAGTACGTGCCTAAGGGTTATCAACCCCAAGGTTAGTACCCATCTCAAGGTTACCAACCACCTTCTGGTCAATCATACTATCAACCCTACCCTCAACTCGGTTATGGTCCTCAATATCCTCAAGGTCCATACCCGGAATGAATTTGGTGTGGGATCCATCTCAATCCCAGTAGGTCTTGCAACCGAATGTGCAGCCGTCATCTCAACCTGGACAACACTTGGTCGCTGGTCCATCTCAGCAACTTGTCCAGTGTACTGCTCAAACTTCTGCACCTTCTGTAGTTTCTTAGTCTGGACCTAGTATGCCTCGTACTCCGTCTCAAACGTCTGCTGCAACTACTGCAACATCTACTCCATCTACCCCACCTTCTTCTGGAGTACCGGCAACTCCGGTTTCCACTATTCTTGTATCTACCCCTCAGACATCTTTACCTCAGTCTGGATCTACGGACTAGACTTGGGTCCAGATGCCTGTAGGAAGTACGGTTGTTACTTCTCAACCCCAATTTAATCAACCTCCGTACCAAGGACAATATCCATACGGTCCTACTGCACAACGACCAACCTATCAGTATCAACCGTACCCTGGGTATACATATTAACAACCTCAACAACCCCAGTATGGTCCGGTTAATCCTGGTTTTCCAGGAGGTCAAAATATCCCAAATGCGATTCCCATTCCTAGTTATCCTAGATATCCTCCTCCTGGGGCTGGTTTGCAGACCCCAAGTTTCAGGGACCCTAATCGTCAGTTACCATTTATCGCAACTTTGGATTTTCCTGACTTGACGTGCCTTACGAACGATCCAATCAACTATCTTCCATATTGGCCGCCAATGCCGCATAAGTTGCCCAGTGATATTCCTAAATTCGAAGGTAAACCAGGAGAGGACCCATCGAACCATGTGATGACTTATCATCTCTGATGTGCGTCCAACTCCATTTCAGATGATTCTATTTGTTTACGTCTTTTTCAACGCACTCTAATTGGTCTTGCGGCCAAATGGTATATCGAATTACCGCGAGCCACTTTTTATGATTTTAGTCAGTTAGCTACCTCGTTTTTAACTCATTTTCAGTTGCCAGTCAGATATGACAATGGCACGGAGCTATTAACTTCATTAAAGCAGTTGACGTCCACTTACATCTTAGATCATATCCATGAATGGAGACGTTGACGATGTTTAGTGAAGGTTTATATCCCGGATCAAATCTTAGCTAAGTGGTTTGTAAAATCCTTATTGCCAAAGATCACTGAAGATGTAGCTAAAGCCGGAGTAGTTACTGAAGAGCAAGTCATTGCTCAAGCACAATACCTTGACTTAGTTTACACTTAGTCGGGTACGTTACACGAGAAGATCCCCAACCTACCTAATCAAAATCAAATCGCTGCTGCTCCTTCAGGGTCTCATGCCGCTGATGGTATGATTGGCACGGTGAATACTAAAAGTAAGAAGAAGTCTTCTAAGAATTATTCTCCTATAATAACCTTACCAGATTCCCCGACAGGAGATTCTTCTGCGGAACTTTCCGCCGATATTCACGTTGTAGAATCATCTACAACTAAACCAAAAACCGGTGGTAAGAAGAAAGGGAAGAAGAAGAATAAAGAGAAAAATTCAAAAGAGAAACCTGAAAAAGCGGAACCCACTGATGAAAAATGCAAACCTCGTTATCCGTGTCTCATTTGCGATGAAGACCATTATACGAGAGACTGCCCTCATCGGGCGGAAGTTGCAAAATTTGTCAAAGGTTCCCAAACTCCTGCTGACTTGAAGGATCCTTTTTCAGCTCAAGATAGTAAGATGATAGGTTCATCCTCCAGTGCCAATGAAGAACCCATATTGATGATATCTCATGTAAGGATTGCGACTTGATCGCAAGATTATGGCAGTAAATGTCCTGTTGATGGTAAAGAAGAAGAATCTTCTCATTCAAATCCATCAACCTCAGCTCCCGGTTCAAATCCACTACAGATCGAGAAACCTAACCCAGAATTAGTAATCAAACCACCCACAAAGGGTGTACTTCGAAAGTCTGCTTTCAATCCACATGCGAGAGCGGCTCAGAACTACAACATTGTTGAGGATTTAGTTGTTTCACCCTCAACAATGTCGGCTTTGGAAGTGTTGCAATCATGTCCAGCACAACGCAAATTACTTTTGTCGGCTATAGGAGCTATTGACGCTCAGGACCCAAACCTTATAATCTTTGATCTAGAAAATAGTGCACCGCGTCTACCTCATCAAATCATTGTCCAAATTCCAGTGATAGTAAAAAACAGACCTGTTCATAGGACTGTGATTGACGAGGGAGCTTCCATGTGCATTATGTCGATACAGTGTTGGAGATCGCTTGGTTCCCCTTCACTAAATCAATCCCCGACGATTCTTAAGGCCTTTGATGGCTGTGGGTTTCATCCTTTTGGCATTTTATAGGATCTACCTATAGGGGTTGAAGGTAAAACCGTTAATCTAGATGTGGAGGTGGTTGATGCCCCTCTAGATTACAACCTTCTCTTGGGTTGTAGTTGGTCTTACGCTATGACAGCTATTGTCTCATCGGTCTTTCGGCTTATAAAGTTCCCTCATAATGGAAAAATCGTAACTATAGACCAATTGTCATACTTTTCATCCGACCCAGCCTCTGCTGAGAGCATTTAGCATGTTGGTAAAGCGACGATCCCTTATAAGGATGTTGGTGTAGGGTTAGTTAAAGATTCTGGTTTACTGGGCACTTTTCCTTTCCCTCCTATCAACACATCGTCTTCTACTGCAACTATTCATATGATTTCATCAGGAACCATCGTTAATGATGATCCTTGGATCATACCTTCTGAAACCGAGATAGACTCATTTGGTATTCTTATGCCTTTGAGTCCGTATGAACTTGCATATCAGACCATGCAGTCGTTTTCCGACCCAACATCAACCCAAATCGACTTAATGAACGAGGTCCATGAAGAGTCATTTTCAACATCAAACTTGGAATTAAGAATGTTTTCCAAACTTGTTCAATCAGATAAGCAAATTCGTGAAATCCTATGTGTCGATGAGTTACCATGGGAAGATCTACATCACAGATCTTCGTTTTTACCCGAGAGCGATCGTTTCGAAAATGATTTTTCATCAATATTTGCGACTGAATATGTTAAGGACGCTCAGAATCCAATGAAACATCCTAATTCTGAGTTAAACTTGGGAGAACTATTCCCCTTGACATTTCAGTTAAGCCTGGAATTGTTGAAAACGTTCATATAGGTGCCTCTTGTACAGAAAATGAAATTCAAACATACAAGGCCCTATTTCAAGAATTCTGCGATGTTTTCCTGGTCCTATGAGGAAATTCCAGGAATTGACCTAGCAATCGTAGTTCATGAAATTAAAACCTACCCGGACGCTAAACCCGTTTGGCAACGTCTGTGTCAGATTCACCCGAGAAAAGCTGCTATAATTAAAGCAGAAGTTGAAAAATTATTGAAAGCAGGTTTCATTTATCCAATCCCGTTAACAGATTGGGTATTGAATATTGTTCTCGTGAACAAAAAGCAAGGAACAATAAGAATATGTATCGACTATTGGGACATTAATCGAGCATGTCCAAAGGACAATTACCCTACTCCCTATATCGATCAAATTATTGATGATTGTGCCGGCAGTGAAATTTTCTCCTTTATGGATGGCTTTTCCGGATACAATCAAATTAATATCCTGCCTGCAGATCAACCAAAAACGGCATTCATTTTTTTGTGGGGTACATTTTCTTATTGCAAATTACCTTTTGGCTTGAAGAACGCTGGCGCAACTTTTCAACGGGCCATGTCTTACACTTTTCATGATATAAAACGCATTGTGCAACCCTATCTCGATGACTTGCCTACTCATTCATTACATAAAGCTGATCACCTCGTCCATTTACGAGCAACCTTTATGAGGTGTAGGCATTATCGAATTCGGTTGAATCCCCACAAGTGTGTGTTTTGCATTGAAACGGGTCGATTGTTGGGATTTGTGGTTTCGAAATTCGGCATTCGCGTCGATCCTTCGAAGGTCAAAGCTATCATCAAATTGCCTCCTCCTTCGAGTCTTCGCCAACTCCAAAGTTTGCAAGGGAAAGCAAACTTTTTACGTCGATTTATCCCTAACTACGCCGAGATCACAAAGGGTTTTACCCAGTTGTTGAAACAAAAGACTTCATTCTTTTGGGATGAGATAGCTGAAAAACCTTTTGATGCGTTAAAACATGCGTTGACCCATGCACCGTTGTTGCATCCTCCCAACTACAACCATGACTACTTCTTGTATCTCGTCGCTTCCTATTCCACCATTGGAATGGTGCTAGTTTAGGAAGATGAATTCGGGACATAACATGTGATATATTACCTTAGTCACACGTTAAATCCAACTGAGCTAAAATATTCACATGTGGAGAAATTGGCATTGGCAGCTGTTCAAGCTGTCCAACATTTTCGTCATTACATTTTACTACGCAAAACTACGTCCATTTCTGATTGCAACCCTATGATCTATATTTTGACCAAGCAATTGCTGGGGGGCAAGTAGTCCAAATGGATTTTCATCTTGGAGGAGTTTGACTTGGAATTTGAAAAGTCCAAGTCAAATAAATCTTTAGTTTTTTTGGAACTTATGTGTGACTTCCTGCGTGTTGGTACAGAAACTGTGGCGGAGGAACCCATTGCAGACGAATCCTTGTTTCTAATGAGCACTTTAGATCCGTGGTATGGAGATATCATCACTTATCTCCAAACCCAAACCTTTTGGCCAGATATTTCACGATCAGACCGTCGAAAAATCCGATTTCGATCCCAACAATTCAAAATTATTGGAGATACTCTTTATCGCCGTGGGGTGGATTCTATTTTCCGACGTTGTTTGCCTCATGAGGAAGCTGAAAGGGTCTTAAATGACTGTCACTCTGGAGCATGTGGCAGTCATATGTCTAGGTATGCCACTGCCCAAAAGATATTGCGCGCTGGCTATTTTTGGCCGTCTTTATTTAAAGATTGTATTAGTGCGGTCCGAAAATTCCACAATTGCCAAATTTTTGATCGAAATATGCGTGCTCCACCTGCTCCTCTTCACCCTATAATTGTCGTTGGTCCTTTTTCCAAATGGGGTAGCGATTTTATTACATGTAACCCTCACTCGGCCGGGGGGCATGCATATATTATCCTTGCGGTAGATTATTTTACTAAGTGGGCCGAGGCGATGCCTACATTTGAGGCAGACAACAAAATAGCTGCAATTTTCATATTCAATCATATAATTGCTAGGTTTGGTGTTCCACAAGCGATTATCACTGGCCATGGGCGTCATTTTCGAAACATTATGATGACAAAACTTACAGACCAGCTTGGCTTGCGTCACGACAGTTCAACCCCTTATTATCCACAAGCTAATGGCCTGGTTGAAGCCATCAACAAAGTTTTAGTCATCATGATCCGAAGAATCATTGGGATTCATCAGTCGAACTGGCACAACATGTTATTTTTAGCACTGTGGGCGTATCGAACCTCACTTAAAACATCAACAGGGTTCACTCCTTTCCAACTAGTTTATGGTTTGGAAGCTGTGTTACCTATTGAGTGCGAAATCCCGTCATTGCGAATGGCCATCGAGTTACTTCCAGCTTCCAAAGAGGAAAGACGTTTTTTATACTTGGCTCAGCTAGATGAGATTCACCGCGATGCTGCATTAGCGATCGAATCTCATGCCAAACGTATT
>APFE031265182.1:0-11686 GCA_000404065.3 Pinus taeda
TCATGTAACATTACACAGCATAATACTTCTCACAAGTATCTCCACCTCTGTTACACACAATACATCTCAGATCTGAATCAATCATTGGCTCAAATCTCCTCCGCTGCTTGCCTGCCTCTTCTGCTCAATACCTACATGAGAATGAATGATAATTCCAAAGCAAACTCGTATTTACTTGGCAATATCACGTGAGCACAAGCTACAATGTGGGCAAATACGTGGGCAAACTCATTGGCATACTCAATCCCTTGATTGTGCAAGATCTGGTGCACAACTATAGTCACAACTGATAGCAATCTGATTCTCTACCACCTGTCCCTGTTGAACTGAACATGCATTGACATGCAACTGAGTTAACTGATGTATTCATTAGTTGTATTATGAGTTAATAACTTGTGAATTAATTAATAACTAATTCACCCAACTCATCTCTAGTCTATTTGCCAGTTAGACTAAAAACAACCAGTTTAACAAAGCTAAACTGAACACAACTCCATCAACTGCACCTCCAGTCCACTAAACTCAACTCACTTGAGTTCTAACTGAAGTCCTGCATGCAAATATTAGTCATCCCATAGGTAACCACGTATTTCCTTCTGGGGTCTGCATGTACCACATCCGTAGCTCATCCTGAAGTGCTCCAAGAGAATAAGACAAAGTTTATAGTCTAAATATTATTATGAGCTAATAATATTTGACTGTTCTATATTTAGACTGAGCAGTCACTCCGCTGTGATCTAAAAATAGAAGTCCATCTATTTTTCTCAACTTGATCAATCATCCATAAACAACAACCTGCAATCCATAGACATGATCCATATGTCTAAAAATAGACATAGTCTAAAAATAGACTTGCACCAAAAATAGCCTGCGGGCCCACTTAGTGAAGGCGACTCTTTTCACTAAGCTCCATCATCTTGTTGCAATCTCAACAGACACTTTGGTGCTAGATATAGGAAGCAATTCAATTCCTTGGCTATCTTAAAATAAATAAAATTATGGGTATTACATGAATCAATCAACACTATTAAATTTTTCTTCTTGATATGTCCTTCTATCTTGAGAGTTTGAGGAGTTGTAATTCTTGCTAATGCATTACAAGATATGGTCAAATTCATTTCTTCTTTGTCTAGGGTTGGTTCCTGGTGTATATCCTCCTCTTTTGATGTTTCTTGTTCCTTTTCTTCCTCTTCTTCACAATATATGTAGAATATTTTTTTCTCAACGCACTTGTGACCCTTAGTGTATTTTCTATCACAATTGTAACATAGCCCTTTTGCTCTTCTTTCCTCCAAATTTTGTGGTGTCAAACTTGTAGGTTGTGGAAGGCTAAGAGAAACAACACTTCCATCTTTATAGTTGTGAGTGGTAGACTTCCTTGTTGAAATAATTTTTCTTTCAACTTTTCTTGCCACCTTGAATGCATTCTCCAATGAATTAGGTTCCCAAAGGTGAACCTAATGTTGGATGTGATCCTTTAAAGTCCCTATGAATACATCAATCCTATGCTCCTTTGGAATATAATTTACCCTAATATTCAATTTTTGGAAGTCCTCAATGTGCTATGTCATTGAACCCTTTTTTTTGAGATTTCTCAATTGGCTAAAGAAGGTGTTTCTCTTTGTATCATCATAATGTGCTATCATTTCCTCCATAAAAATTGACTAAGTGAGAAGTGGTTTACGAGAACAAATCCACTGACACCATACAAACTAATTTCGTTCTAAATATAGATATGGAATGCATACCTTTTGCATGTGTTGCACATTATGGAGATCAAAATATTGCTCCATCTGTAGTATCCATGTTACTGGATCCTTGCCATCAAACTTCCTCATATCGATATTTGGAATATGGTGGGTCTTAAATTCAAAGTTAGATATCTAAAATCATGATTAACATTCATTTTATTCTCATCATTAGTTTCATCGAATACCTTTTCTCCATTAGGAAGCATTTCTTGTAGCAACTTTGTCAAACCTTCCATCTTAGCTTCCATGTCCACTTTTAATCCATCCTTCAAACCTTCCATGTCTACTTTTAATCTATCCTTCAAGCCTTCCATGGCTGATTTTAAAACCTTCATGTCCCCTTTTAAGCCATCCATGTCCCTTTTTATTTCATCTTTGGTTGCTCTTTTTGAGAGTGAAATTTATTGCACTTGGTCCCATTATTTTGATATATCATGTCACAATTCTTCTTCTTCATGCGCCATAGTAGATATTTATGAGGGATTAATGGGTGTAGAGTTATTTTTTTTGGGAGGAATTTTAGAACCCAATACTGATATCTATGCTTTAACATGCCCTTGGAATCACTTCAAACTGATTTTTCAAATAAAATTTACGTAAAATTTAAAACAATACACACCTCTTTCTTACTTTTTAGGAGCTCGATATTGAAGAAGTTTTATCTATGTAATTTAAAATCTCCAAGGTTTGAAATTTCATCGTATTGCCTTTGAGTATTATTTCCAACCCCACAAGTCAGACTGTAATTGGATTCCCCAAGAAAGGGTTATGCCCGATCGCCCACAATGACCCGATTATACACTAGTTCAATAGAGAGAACTTGTACGGAGTTCCACGTGTCATTGTTTCAACCGTCAGCCTTGAAAATGATACACAAGAAACAAGAGCCTATGAAATTCCAGTCACTTTTTATGAAATTCAAATACAATGTTTGGAGAGAAAGTTATGACAATTTTCCCTATGTCACCTATTTGATATTGAATTCTGGAGCCTACAAAAACCCTAACTTCCTCAACTCATATATCAAAAAATATAGCGAACCAAGCTCTAAAATTTTTCACGACATTCACCACTATTTCGGCTCCACGTGTTAGAAATTTCGGCTTCTAAATCTTTGCAGAAAAAAGTTGTAGCAAAAATAAAAAGATGACTTGTTTGAAGCAACGAAACCCTAAAATCCAAAGCTCTAATACCAAATTTTATGCAAACAACTCACAAAATAGAAGAAAGGATAGATCAACGACTTAAAAATTATCATTTTCAAGAGGGAAGCCTCCTTTACATTACATAAATGAACAATTCTTGGATGATAAAAAGACCAGTCGTCCTTGTTATATATAGGAGTCTAAGGGGTCACAATATAATTAGAGCCAACATAACAATAATAATGTACGGGCACAACAATAGCAATAGTGGGCTTCTATAGGGCACAATAATAATAATATGGGGCTACACTAACAATAACAATAAGGGTGATACACTAGTGTTATAGGGACCTAACACAACAATATAATTTATTTTTTGGTTAGCCTATGTGTTGGCTGTATTGTAGTAATTAATTTCTGCAAATATATGGTGGTTTTCTAGCCATTGATTTAGAGTTTTGCTAATTTGAAAGCTAAATTAAAAATGATGTCTTATAGTTTTGCACGAGGTCCGGGGCGGCGACCTGAGGATTTTTTTATTTTATGTGGACCCAATAATAGTTGGGTGAACCCAAGGATGGGGAGCAGACCCAAAGATCTTAGGTGAACCTACCCATGGTTTTATGCATGAGTTTCACACATGGTTTTGGGCATGATGGTTTTCTATCCATGGTATTTTGTAGATTCAATCAAGGGAACTATGATTATGTTCTAATCCAGGGTTATATATTATAGTTTATGAATTCTTCAGCATGTATATATTTGTATTGTAACATTGAAAGGAATATAATAAAAAATCAATCTAGTAGTCTCGATTTTGGGATTTAGGGGAAAATGTATATGTATATTTGTTTTATGTTCTCACCATTTTATATTTTTATGTTTTAAGAATTATTTTGTAGGTGATTTTTATACAAGATTAAAACCTACATTTGATATTAGAGCCATTTCAGCTTCAAGGGGACGCCTTTGCTGCTATGGGGTTTTGCTCAAGACTATGGTAAACCTTGTTCAGTGGGAGATTTTTGGGATTAATTCTTGGGGTGAAAGAAGATGACGAACAATGGAAATATAGATATCGAGAAATTTAATGGTCATAGTGTTGAGTTGTTGAAGCTCAATATGGAGGATCTGTTCGAGGACCGAGATCAATGGATTGTTGTAGATCCAGGCATGAAACCAATAGGAATGTCGACAAAATGCTAGGCGAAGTTATATCAAAAGGTGAAGAGCACAATACGATTGTGTCTCTTAGATTCAATATTGTGTAATGTATTAGGGGAAGCTATGATGAAGGCTTTGTGGGACAAGTTAGGGACTTTGTACCAATCTAAGTCTCTAGTGAATTAATTGTTCATGCAAAGAAGTTGTAAAACTTGAGGATGAAGGATCAAGACTCGATGAAAGAGAATCTAAATGTTGTTAATACTGTGGTAAGCTAGTTGTTATCTATTGATATAAAATTTTTAGACGAAGATAAGTGCATCAATTTGTTATTTTCTCTACCAAATTCGTGGGATAGTATGGTTGTTGCAATAGGTAGCAATACAAATACCTTGAGGTTTGATGAAATAGTCTCATCCTCATTGTCGGAGGATATGAGACGAAAAAAATATGGAGAGCCAAAATGTAGATTCCTTTTCTATGCAAGGACAGTTCTAGAACAAAAAAAAAATAATTCCTCAAGTGGGAGACCTAAATCTAGAGGGAGATATAAATCTCCAGGAAAAGTTGTAAAGGAATGTTGGAAATGAAGAAAAGAAGGGCATTGCAAAATGGAATGTAAATCTAAAACTCCTGAGAAAAGAAAGGAATATGGTGATGCTCCTTCTGTAGAGGCAAAAACCATCTCAGATGAAGGTGGGGGTCTATACTTGGATTCTTCTTCAAGTACACATGTATATCATGAGGCATGGTTGATTGACTCAGGTGCATCCTTTCACTTCACTCCCCATAATGAGTAATTATGTGAATATGAAAAATAATATGGTGGTGATTTCTTCTTAGGGGATGAAAGGAAGGCTGGAATAATCAAATGTGGAAAAGTAAAACTGAAGTTGCAAGGTGGAAGGATTAAAAAACTTCCAGGTGTTATGCATATTCCTGCATTGGCGAGAAATCTTATTTCTATAAGCAAGATGGATGTTGCAAATGTAAAAACAGCGTTGGAGAAAGATACCTGCAAGATGGTTTGGGGAGGACTACTATTTACGTGGGGAGTTTGGATTAGAGCTCTGTACAATCTTCTGGGTAGCACTGTCATTGATGGGTGCAACAGTTTTGTGGTTCTTGAAAGTGGAGTAGAAAATCTAGTGGTCTCTAGAGAAAAGACCATGTTATGGAATCAAAGGCATGGAAATATTGGAGATAAGGGCCTTGAAATATTGCATGGTAATGGTATGGTAGAAGGTATGTCTAATTAATCTCTGGATTTTAATTTTTGTGAACATTTTGTATATGAGAAGCAAAATCGAGTGAGTTTCCCCTCTAGTGCTAAGAGGGTGAAAGGGATATTAGAGCTTGTGCATAGCGATGTGTTTGGGCCTATGTCAGTTTCATCACTGGGTAAGTTTCTGTACTATGTCTAATTTATAGATGACTTCTCGAGGAATACATAGATATATTTCCTCAAGAAGAAATATGAAGTCTTTGACAGGTTTAAAGAATTTAAGGCTTTGGTATAAAATCAGGCAAAGAAGAAGATTAAGGTGTTGAGGACAGATAATGGTGGAGAATTTTGCAAGAAGAAATTTCTAGAGTTCTGTAAGGAATGTGGTATAACATGAAAGAATACTACTCCATACACACCTCAACAAAATGGAGTTGTAGAAAGAATGAATAGGACGTTGATGGAAAAGTTGAAAAGCATCCTTAGTGGTGCCATGTTAGGACAAGAATTCTGGGCAGAGGCAGTGGACACTACATGTTACCTATTTAATAGATCACCTTCATCAACATTGGAGGATAAGACTCCATATGAGGTATGGACTAGTAAGAAACCCTCTCTCTCACATCTCAGGGTATTTTGTTGTGATGTATATGTATATGTTACAAAGGATAAAAGAACTAGGTCATATAGCAATTCTAAAAGGTGCATATTTATTGGGTATAAGGATGGTTTAAAATGTTATATGCTTTTGAACCTAGAAACAAGGAAGGTTGTGTACAACTGAGATGTAGTGTTTAGAGAGGTGAATGATGTTATTAAACATGAAGTCCTACCAAAGGAACCTGAAAAGATAGAGTTTGAACTAAAGGAGGAAGAATCAAACTCTACAACATAATAGGATTCTGAAGAGGAAGAGCCACATACTCCAATTTTGAGAAGATAAATTTGAGGGAGAAGACAACGAAAGAGGTATAGTCCATCTAATTTCTATTCAATTTTTGATTTATCTATTACTGATGATGATCCCACAACTATTAGGGAGGTAGTGGATTTAGAGGATGGAAAACTCTGGAAAGAGGCCATGGTTGATGAAATTGCATCTTTGGACAAAAATGAGGCTTGAGATCTGGTGGAGTTGTCGGTTGGAAGGAAACCCATTGGAAAAAAATGGGTGTTTAAGAAGAAGATGAATACAGAAGGCAAGGCGGAGAAATACAAAGCTTGTTTGGTAGCAAAAGGTTATTCCCAGGTGTCTATAATTGTTTTGGTGATATTTTTTCTCCTGTTGCGAAGTTAGCTTCTATTAGATTACTTTTATATGTTGTTTCTACTTTTGATTTTGAAGTAGAATAAATGGAAGTGAGGAAAACATTTTTTCATAGGGATTTGGAAGAAAAGTCTACATGAAGCAACCTAAGGCTTTGTAGTCAAGGGTAAGAAAGAATTGGTATGCATGTTAAAAAAGTCTCCGTATGGGTTAAAACAATCACCAAGGCTATGGTATCAGAAATTTGATACATATATACATGGGCTTGGATTCACAAGGAGTAAAGCAGATCATTATGTATGTTTTAAATTAATTGGTGACCATGTTATTTATTTAGTCTTGTATGTGGATGATATGTTGTTGATTGGAAATGATAAAGAAATTATCTAGGATTTGAAGACCCAATTTTCCTCTAAATTTGACATGAAGAATCTTGGTGTTGAAAACTATATTTTGGGCATGGAAATTAAATGAGACCGGGCAAAGAGGAAGCTCTGGTCAAACCAGAGGGAGTATGTAGAGACAATACGGTAGAGGTTTAATATGTAGGATAGTAAACTAATGAACGTTACTATTCATGTAGGTGTAAAGTTATCTGTTGAGTATTGTCCCAAGGCACATGAAGAAGAAGAGGACATGTCCCAAGTTCCATATGCGAGTGCAGTTGGTAAACTGATGTATGAAACAATTTGCACCAGACTAGACATTGCACATGTAGTGGGAGTATTGAGTAGGTTTATGTAAAATCCAGGGAAGGAGAATTAGACAACAATGAAGTGGGTTTTTAGGTATTTGCATGGCACTAGTGATTATGGTTTGTGCTACCAAGGAAGACTAGGATTGGAAAATGTTTTGGAAATTCGTGGCTTTGTTGATGCAGACTAGGATGGAGAACTAGATTGAAGAAGATATACAAGTGGGTATGTGTTTAACCTATTTGGAGGAGCATTCAGTTGGATGAGAAAGGGACATACTGTAGTGGAACTTCCAATTACAGAGGCATTGCAACCACTCATGCAAGCAAGGAAGCAATTTGGTTGCAAATATTGTGTTCAAGTATGGGGTTGGTACAACGATCTATAAGGATATAATGCAACATCCAAAGCGTAATTTTCTTGGCAAAGAAACCTACGTATCACTCAAAGACAAAGCACATTGATGTTCAACATCACTTTGTTATGGATAAGGTTGAGGACAAAAAGGTATTGTTAGTAAAGGTGGACACTTTGAGGAATGTTACAAATGCATTAACAAAGTCTGTGAGTACTGAGAAGTTTTCTTGGTGTAGAGAAACAATGGACATGTCAAGGGTGGACCAATGAATAAGCTCTCCTGTGGCCCCCTCCATGGAAAGAAAACAACAAGTGGGAGAATGTTTGGAATGTGTTATATTCTTTCCGCGATTAACTTCACACTTTGTACATTGTGTCGGGTGTAGCGAGGGGTCATATGGGGGGTAGTAGCCCCCCTTGTCGGTGGGTTTGAAAGGGGGCAGTAGCCCCCCTACACATTATTCAGGGCAACAACTCAAGAATTTTTTTTATGCAGACTAAAGGATGGGGGGTAGACCCAAATATGGTGGGCGGACCTACCCCTGGTTTTGTGCATGGGTTTTGCACATGCTTTTTGGCATGATGGTTTTCTGCCCATGTAATTTTTTAGATCTGGTCAAGGGAACTATGCTTATGTTCAAATCCAAGGTTATGGATTGATGTTTATGAATGCTTCGACATGTACATATATGTATTGTAAAATTGAAAGAAATATAATGAAAAATCAATTTGGTAGTCCTGGTTTTGGGATCCAGGGGAAAATATCTGTGTATATTTGTTTTATGTTCTCGCCATTGTATATTTTTTGTTTTAAGAATTAGTTTGCAGCTAATTTCTGTACATGATTAAAACCCACTGTCCCAATAGTTGGGTGTCTTACTAGATAACATAGTAATATGAAATGTTTGGTCATTACCCACATGGAGAAAAGGATGCACTAAACAAAGGAACCATGTGCAACAAATCTATAATAATCTCTTTGAATACTACATTCTATTTAGAATGCACATTTGAATTGTAATATGCATTATGTTTTCATTAATGACCAAGTTATTAGGAATATGACACCATCCTTTATTTGCATTTTTAAAAGTTGATCTAAGTGGATATCAATAGTCATCCACCTACTCCACTGACTCAAAGAAAAATTCTCCATCTTGGCAGTTTTTCTACATTTTTTGGGACTTGAACTTCCAGGGTCTTTTTGAGGCCCTAAATGACAATATTTTTTTATGTGGCAGGGGCTTAGGCAATAGTCGTAGGTTCTTTACTGGGCCTTGGTAAGAATTACATGGCTATTTCTTGGGGCCCGATAAGAATATGTAATTCTTGGCTAGACGCTTCCAACAAATATTGAGCGTGCCAAATGGATGTCATATGCAAAAGTTACGACCCCAAGAAGTTGGTGTACCAAAGAACTTCCACGAGGGCTCACAAACATTTTGGTGTTTCATATTCTAGTGTTAGTCTTTTAGGCCTCTAGGATTCTTGATTTATATTAAAAGGCCATTCGCTTGGCGTCTTGTAATAGATTTTACGAATGCATGTAGTTTTCATCTATTTCCTTTTAGAGATAACTACCACCTTTCTAACTTGTCTGTGTTTTACAATATCCTATATTTCATTTAATAATATTTGGGTTTTCACCACATTATTGTATTACCCACTATATTTATTTGTGTGTGTTCCACTTATTTTCCTAAATTTTATTCCGTTCTTTGTATGATCCAGATCGCTAATGCATTTGTTCCCATCTATGTGGGAATACAAACATCAATTTCACACCAAGGATGATGACGATGGACACATCAACAACATTGTGGAGTGGAGGTGGATTTCGACCAATCTAGTCAAGAAATTCAAAGGAAGATCATGATAGTGGGCTAGTATGTATTATCTCTAAAAAAATGTGGGTTGAAATAAGAAGCCTTATATTTTTTTAAAACACTACAACCAAGCATTCTTTTACCCATATGTGTTGGACGGGGATTGATCTGAGATCAACACATATTTTTGAGATTGACAATGTTATAATGCGAAGCGAGGAAGAAAATCATGGTGTCGTCATTTAAAAGTGATATGAATTTCTTTTGTTTAAACAATTGAAGATATTGGTTTATGATTTTTTGGGAACCCATTAGATTGAGTTTCAATCTAGTATACATAATTTATTTTGAGATAAAGCACAATTATTGTTATGATTTTAAACATTTAATGTAATGATATTCTTTTTTGTACAATTTATGAAGCTAACTACTTTTTTATTTTAATTTGTTTTTTCCCGGTGGTTCATGGTTACCCTTGGTCATTGGGTAGCTGCTACGTCCACAGTAATTCTAGGCAGATCGACCCCGAAGGGGGATCACATCCCCTCGGCGTATGTACTAACCTGACCCCAAGGGATTTCAGGTAGAATTGACCCTGTGACCTCCCGTATGGCGAGGCACTAATTTGACCAGTTGAGCTAACCATTGGGGCTCTTTTTTATTTTAATTTATTTTATCTTCTTAATTTTTTATTTTTATTTTAATTTAATTTAATTTAATTTTTTATTTTTTATTATATAAAGTGACCATTGTCAAATTTGTAAAATTATTGACACAAGATTATTAGTATTCTATGAAATGTATAGCATATGACTAAATAAGTTCTATGAGAAATTTCAATGATATTATTTATTTTGCAATCTATGATGTACTATTTCTAAATTTAATGTATTTATCTTTCTGTTATTTTTTATACACAATGTTCATAATAGAACTTGTAGAGATAACATTAAAAAATAATAATTATTTATATGAAGAGAATGAATATAAAGTATACCTATTTAATATTTCACATTGCTATATTTTGTAAGTGGTATTAACTAACCAAATTATGTATAAAACATGTAGTTGGAAATTTGTAGAAATTAAAAGTTGTTTGATGAACATATGTGTTATATTTGCGATATAATATTCAGTATCCACAAGAATATCCCAAGTAATGATAGATTCTAGCTTACAATTTTTAAGTTAACTTAGTCACATAATTCAAATCTATAAAATACATCATAATTTTAAAGAACTTTGGAATTAATATAACAAGTGTCACATTGTTGTAAGTGGTAGGTAGATATCAAGAATTCAAAATATATTGATGTACATTTAACATTTAAATAGAGTCAAAATATACAATATTGAAATATAAACCCATCACAAATATTAAAGTTAAATTATATAAATATAGATAATCATGTTAACAAATTATAATAGAAACACAACCCAAATACAAAAAGCTTATTTGGGTTCTTCTTCCATTAAGAGCAACATTTTTTTTTTCTTTTTTCCATCATGCATTGCATGTATATAAAAATGAAATGAATTACCCAACAATACATGAAATGCATCCATTAGAATGATATCACAGATAAACTCATCTTGATACTCTATAATGTTAAAATCTACCAAACATTGATTCTCATAAATAAAAATGTTACTGCACTTCTTGAACCAATATTATTAAGTTTTGTAACACATACCTATATGTGTTTTTCATGTCAACCCTAGTTTCTCCACCATTTGAAGTACTGTGTTCTTTATATTAATAATATTATGAAAACATTATGATATCTATTTTTGGATCTACACTTGGTTTGGAAAATAGTTTTATTAAAAACTATTAAAGTTTCACAAGCTATCATGAGGTTCACCTCATTTTTTAACCTCATTTTTTCTGTCAAATGCTTGAATCCCTCAAACCAACCAATTTTAAAATTTTAAATCCAATTTGACCTTGATCTAACATTGCTATACATATGAACCAACCAACAACCACCAAAATATTACCAACCTACAACATCATCAACTCCATTTCTACAAAGGGAGGTATGCTATTTTTTTTTTAAATAATTCTATAAAATGTACTTGGATTTAATATGTTATGTTCTAAACATGTTTTATTATTTGATAGCGTAAACACTGTTATTTCTATTTCTATTAACAAGATATTAACAAGTAGAAATGCTCTTAAATTTTCCCAGTCCTCTGATAACTAAGGGAAGATTGAAAATAATCCAACGATATTTTTTGGGCAAAAAGTTG
>APFE031265182.1:11731-39117 GCA_000404065.3 Pinus taeda
TACAAAGGGAGGTATGCTATTTTTTTTTTAAATAATTCTATAAAATGTACTTGGATTTAATATGTTATGTTCTAAACATGTTTTATTATTTGATAGCGTAAACACTGTTATTTCTATTTCTATTAACAAGATATTAACAAGTAGAAATGCTCTTAAATTTTCCCAGTCCTCTGATAACTAAGGGAAGATTGAAAATAATCCAACGATATTTTTTGGGCGGTCAAAAGGTTGAAATTATTATATATGATATATACTATTAATATATATATACTAAAAAGCACGATTTGCAAATAGCTTTAATTTTTAAACCAGAGCATGTATTAGAAAATATAAAAATTGAATATGCAAGATTCAAAGGGATTGAAAAAAGAGGATTTAAGGATACAATGGCCGAGAGCATAGTTGAAAATAAAATCAACAATATAAACGTTTTTTTGTTTTTGTTTTTAATTTTCAGATTATACTAATCAAATAATATTATTTATACTATAACAATGTATTGAGAAGAAATTATTTTTAATCTTTTGATAATGTTCATAGTATTGAAAATTACTTCACAACCATTGCACTTATGAGTACACGGTTGAAAGTAAAAGATAATGTAAATAATGTCATTTTGTTTCTTCGTTTATTCTAGTTTAGTGTAATAACTCCATATGTTTTTTTTTTCTACTTTGTATTGGTAGAATGAAATGTTGTCATTACTCCTTTATCAATACATAGTTGAAATAAAACTAGTAGTGTAAATGTTATATATATATAAATTCCTAATTTAAATTGATTGAACAACAACTATAAGGTTCATCTATTTAATTCATCAAGGTTTTTATTCAAATTCCCTAAATGCACTATAGGGCCCAAGTTGTCTTGATGTACTTCCCAAGGCTTTAGAGAGTCTCAAGCTCCTACTCTTATACAACATGTGCATGTAGGTCCAACCCATGAGAGGATAATTTTGTTTCTATTTAAATTTATAGGTGAATTATTATCATTATGAATAATATTTTTATTTTATTTTATAAGAAACCTACCATTTGGTCACGTGGGGATCTTTAAGGCAACCAAAGGTGCGGTGCAAAGAATGCATCAACTACACACATGTATTAAAGAGTCTAAATGTATAAAATGCTTTTTTTTTTTTAAATTTTTGTTCAACTATGGGTGTATTTAATTATGGATGTTTGATTTCACAAGTGAACACATATCTTATTATATGTTGTTATGAAAATAGAGTTCTTATATTTATTCTTTTAACATAACTTGCAATATCCATAGTAAATTTTCTTTCATCTTCACTACCATGGGAAAATAAGAATACCCATATTAACTTAGAGGTGATAGATGGAAAATATGAATAGTTTCACATGGAAATCAAAACCATTTGAGTTGCTAGCTTCATTCATTGATCAATGGTGATGATTCTCATATGTTGTTGAGTTGATGACACTATATTAGAGGGTTAAACCACATAACAACCTTTCATAGAGTTGCACTCTTCATTTCCTTTACCTTTATTGTTCTTGATTAACACCTCTTCTTATACATGGAATCTCACTGCTATCTCTATATGGAAAACAATTCTTACCATGGGAGAAATATGTCATGCATATATTTTGATCTTGATTCTCATCAACACCTGTGGATCACATGATGCCCCCTAATTTTCATGTTGTTTCATATGCATTGGTTGGATTTCTTTGTGTATTCCCTTGCCTAGGTCTATAAATGTGGATATGTTTCCATCTTTTAATTTCTCTCCCAATAAGGTCCATGGACCCTTTTCTAGGATCACTATATTCCCATGCTAGCATTTTGGGGTTCTTCAATTAGGTTTCTAGTTGGATCAATCTAGGAATTTGTGCTTCACATTAAATAAACACTTGATTATATAGAGGTTTATTTTGTGGGTCTCCAATGGTCTTAGGCATGTTATAGAGTAGACACAAAGGCTTACTTGGTCACCTTCCATAACCTCTTTTTGTTTCTTGATTGTTTCAACCTGATATGTGAGATGATTAGCTCAAGATAAAACTAAGATATCGTGTATCAATATACCCTACATATAAAACAAATCCCTCTTTCAAGTGAAAAATTATGGGTTTCATAACTAACATGTGTTTATCTAGTCAAAGTCATCAATCAATAACTAGGAAGGGAGGATTTTTCAATGGCTAGTTTTTCATTTCCTTAACACCTCTATGTAACTCTCTTTTCTATAAGTACTCTTTATTTAGGTTCCTTTTAGTTTTTAACTAGTTTCTCTAAGTTCTTATAACTCTACTAAATTTACGTCACAAAGTAATCTAATCTCATTGTCAAAAATTTTGCATTATTTGGAATAATCATGTCCTCCAATCCTTAGTTAGTTGTAGATTATGACTCACATTATTACCATCTATGTAATATTGTCTATCATGTTTTAATATACCTCCCATATAGAAAACAAATCCTCATTTCATGTGAAAATTATGGATTTCCTAGCTAACATGTGTTTTTCTTGTCAAAAGTCAAAATCATGGATCAATAGCTATAAAGGGAGGATTTTACCAATAATTACTTTTTAATTTCCTTAATATATCTATGTAATTATATTTTCTTTAAGTGCCCTTGATTTAGGTTCTTAGAAACTTCTCAAAGTTATAATAACTCTACCAAATTTATGCTATAAAGTAATATAATATTATTCTCAAAGTCTTACATTATTTGGACTAATGATCTCCTCCAAACCTCCATTAGTTGGAGATTATGCCTCACATTATTACAATCCACAATTTATTGGTCTCCATCTCTTTTAAAATTGGTCATGTTGGTCCTTTAATCTAGTTGGTCCTATGTGTTTTTAGGAGAGACCTAGCAATTTGAAGTGGGACAAGAGGATCAACATTACTTGGCTCTTCATGTAGGTATTCTATGTATTATAAACCCAATGAGCATCTTTCCCCTCTCCTCTCTCATTTCAAGTTTAGTTTTCTTTCTATTTCAATAATTAGAAGACATATCTTAACTAGGAGGTTTCTCCATTGTGTAAAAACTTGGTCCCTCACATTGATTACAAAAACAAAATAATTCCTTCACTCACTTCACCCCTCCTTTTGATAGTGGTTCCTCCATTACCATATCAACACAATATCTTAGTTTAATTGCAATAATCTAATGGTGCATCTACTCCATCCCTCACTTTGGTGGTTCATTCATTATTATAGTAACATGTTGCCTCACTATAATCACAACAACCAAGTGACGTCTCCATTTCATCCATTCATTCAATGGAACTTCCTTGATTTTGATAATAACATAATGACTCACTTTAACTGGTGTGCTACAATAACTTCCCCTCAAATAGTTTTAAAAGTCATGAAATTGAAATTTAATTTATAAAATAAATTAAGCAAAAATATTTTAAATTACTATAAATTCAAATAAACATAAATATTTTAAATTACTATTGGAATTTAAGTTTTAAAGCTTTTAAATCTAAGTCTTCATTGTGTGCAACATCTTCAACCTAGTATTGAATGCCATATGTATTGTAATTAGATTTTCCATAGTTCCTTCCACGGAAGATTGTGTAATCCCTCACAATTAAACATCAAGTTACAGTGCAATTAAAAATTATTAAACAACACAGAATATTCAAAAATAATGATATATTTTTAATCAACTCTTTATATACTTTAATTAAAAAAAAAAAAATAGAATAATAATTATTTTATAGAATTTTTTACTCCGAGTATAGAGAGATTAATAATTCATAAAAAAAATATTAATAAAAAATATTTAATGTATAAAAAATTTCATATTCACTATAAATAAATTAAAATATTTCAATATCAACTTTTAATATATAAAATTCATATCATTAACATTTATAATTTGTTATTAATATAAACTAATATATAAAAAAAATCAATATATTCATCTCAAAAACTAATCCAAATTCGTTTTTCATAAACTAAAATTAATAAAATAAAATTACTAAAAAATTACACTTTAAATTTAATCTAACACTAACTGACCTTATACTAAATCTACAGTACTAATACCATAACGATGTTATAGATTTTAAAATATATGTATGCTTTTCTTTATGTTCTTAAAATTATTAAGACTCCATGATGTTCCAAGAACGTGATTTTGCAGATTTATGTAAATCAAGAACAAAGGGTATTACGTCCAATACAGTTTGGAGGCTTTGTAGTTGACCCCTGTCAACCGCTAAACGACAAAACGACCGACGCAAAGCACAGTTACGATATTGGTGTGTTTTAAAGTTAGTTATCATGGTTATTGAAAGGAAAAAATTTAGACAAGTTCAAGTTTTTCCATGGAAATGTTACATAATTTATGTAACTAACTTAATTTAAAAATATTAATATGGTACATTTAAAGGTTTTATTTATATTTATTATTAATAATTAGTAATTGTATTAGATGTTGTAGAGGGAATTTTATAAGTGGATATGTTGAAAAAGAGCATGATAAAATTAAAGAAATCAGAACTTGCTAAATAAATAACTATGTTACAATTTTGTAACTGCATATTTAAAAGGATAAACAAGAATCTTTGCAAGCTCATTTAAAACAAGAGCACTCTCTCAAATAAAGAAATATTTTTGGTTTTGTACATCTCAATTTTCAATTTTCAACAAAAGCCAAACATGACAACTAATTACGGAAAAAACCATTGGAACAATATAAGAGAACTAGAAACTTGCTAAATAAATAAATATGTTACAAATTTGTAGCTGCATATTCAAAAGGATAAACAAGCATCTTTGCAAGCCCCTTGAAAACAAAGGAACTCTCTCAATTATAAAATATTTGCGGTTTTGTACAGTTAAATTTTCAATTTTCAACAAAAGCCAAACACGATAACTAATTACGAAAAAATATTATTGGAACAAAATAATAGAACTCGGAAACCTGCTAAATAAATAAATATGTTACAACTTTGTAGCTAGATCTCGTCATAATAGTTTTGAATTCTGCATGATTATATTGGTTTCTTTTGTTACAAAAGGTAGCTTTACTGAAAGATTTTGAACATCGTATCCATATTACTCTGCTAATAAGATTTCATTTTAGAGTGAGTTTTTTTGTTGGTAGTAGCTATCCTTGTAGGGTAATAAGGCATGTCTAGAAATCCAATCACTAGAATATTGGTCATCTTTTGTAGTTGATTCCATCATGATTACTCTAAGTGCCTCTTAAAAAATAAGTAGGTACTTGATTCCGATTGAGAATATGAAAATAGGAGCATACCAAGAAATTTCACTAAATTCGATAACCTCCCTTAGTGGTAAGTTGAAAATCTAAAATGATTTCTATTGCCTTGAACAAACCCACTGTTGCCTATGCTTTTAAGAATAATTGTCATAGGATTTGGTTTCATTTCATCAAAAGAGACTATATTAATTTAAAGTATCCAGGAAAACAAGTGCATCACCAACAATTTTGCTACATCAAGCATCAAAAAATTTACTCATTTTATGATTGCATAATATCATTTTGTTTGGAAACATATAAACCAACATTACTGAAAATACAATAAAGTTTACCGATGTATACTTCAACTTGCATAAAAACCTACTCATAGAAGGATTGTTTATGCAGAAATTGCAAGTTTTACTCCGCCCAAGAGTGAAAACTGTGCTAATTATGTCTACATTTGGATTCTAGAAAAAAAAACTAGGTAGGGTCGGTAGGTGAGAGAATCTTGGTAGTTTCCTTTTCACTCAAGTGAATTAGTCTAGAAGAAACCAATCTTTACATTTCTCCTTATTGATATTTATGTTATAAAGCAAGGAATCATTGAGAAATTACTCAAAATATCAGGGAACACTGGGCTTTTGCAAATGTATTGAGAATATGAATACGAGCATGGTTGAAGAATAAATTGAGGAAATTAGGCCCTAACTTGAGTTTCTTGAGCTAACATGCATTGTCCACAATAGATACTTTAAAATGTATCTTCTTATATAAGATGAATATGGGAATGATTATAAGGTTTTTCACAATAAGGACATGGATATGGGGACCTTAACCATTTTTTGGGAAGACAAGTGACTTATACCATAATTGGATCTTTAAGGCTCATTAGCAATGACCATAACGTCAAATCATAATAAGGCCATTTAGAGGTGGCGTCTGCCTCAAAGTGCAATATGAGTACCATTATGAAGTCATATGTGTTAGAATGGTTGTCTTAAGGCATTGGTAAAGGTCAAGGGAGGAAAATAGACATGTTGGGTCCTTGATGAAGTCTTAAATGATCAAGGGACTTGAGCCATTAGCTATGGTTAGGGGAAGAATCTAAGGAATTAGACACTAATGGCTATGATAAAGGTCTTGAACTATAACACAAACCCTCTAAAAGGGGTCTTTTGCACATGGGTGGGAAGGGGATGCTATTATAAATTTTGTGTTTATAAGTGATTGGTGTTAGGGCCTTGACCATGATTTGAGGGCGGGGGGGGGGGGGGGGGGAATGAGGTCCTTCCTCTCTAAAGTAATTTTATGGGACATGAATTTCTTTTCAAACCACCACAACTGTCTTTAGGAAGTATCTTTGTCCTTTATTGGGATATCAAAACTAGTATGGTGTTTTCCACATGATAGATGGGTCTTAGGTGTTTGACTAGAAATGGCATTTATAAGGCATTAATCCTTTAGCTAGTCCTCAAACTACCATACAAACCCAAACTATTGACCCCTTTTTGGCATATGTGCATCATTAGAAGATTTTACATACCTGACATGGGTTTGAGGACCTTAACCATGGTTAATGAAGGAAATTAAGGGCTATATAATCGAAATTAATCTTTTAGGGCTTATAATCATTGAACTTTAAATAAGATATGCGTGCCATTAGAAAGTTTCAGACAAAATGGTGGTCATATAGATTAAGCCTAACATTTAAGGACATTTAGGAAGGACCATACTCTCATGATAACAAGTGAATAATTTTAGTCCTAATTTTGTCAACTTGGGATTCGACATTGTTAAAGTCCTTATAGAGAATCCAATTGACCTTTAACAACTGTTCAACCAATGAATGCTAGTGTGAGACACATCTCTTCACCACAATGGTTGAGTAAATATTTGCAAGGGAAAGAACCTTGCCTCCTATTTAAGGAGGCACACACCACTTAATTAAATGGTTTGATACCTTGATCAATTACACATGCTCTGAAGTTGGGTGAGATAAGAGTGGCTACCCACCTTGATTTTCTTTATGCAAGGTTTGAAAATTTATTTTTCCAGACCATATATGAGATAAGGTTGATCTTGAGGTAACACTAATAACCTTTACTTCTTATCGTCAAGAAAGTAAAATCAATGTACAAATTAATCTCACCATGATATTCTTGAGTGGCCCTATAGGACCCTTTACACTCCAAGATGCAACTTTCATGGGTAACATTCTATGATAACTTCCATTTCCCCCCATCCTTACCACTAAGAAACTAGTAGGAGTTACATGATAAAATGTTTTTCTTCACTAGCACTAGCAAAACCCATTGGTCACCCTTATTTATTTTTGGTCTTTTTTTATTTTTCTTTTGAATCCACATTGTTTTGCTCGTGAAGCCTAAAAGGTATTCATTAGGCCCTTCAATTACTACCACAAGAAAACATAACAACCCAAGAAAATCAATGTGCATTTTGCACATAACTAAAATGTCTAGCTTGGAGGTTGCTAGCTTTGCAGTAGTTGAATCCTTAGCTTAGGTGTTGGGGAGGCATGAATTTTTTCCTTTCTTAACAACTTGAGTCCATTCTCCATCTTCACCAAAGGTTAAAGTCTTCCAGGTTCATAAATTTGGGGTTGGAGGGTTGGGGCGAGATGGGGATAGAGGGCAGGGAGAAAGTGGGTGTGGGAAGGGTGTGTGGGGCAATAGGAGTATATCAAAGGAGTCAACATTATTAAATGGAGGGAAATACATAATATTATGGCAAGGAATTTGAAAATGAAAGTAAGTATTAAACAAGTTGATATAGTAAACATATTGGTGTTAAGCCTAGAGTCAACTTTGATAAAAACTATTCCACCCACATTATGTCTATTAAGGCAAGACCCTCTATGCCAATCAAGTGGAAAATGTTGTTAGCTCTAGTAATAAGTATGAAACAATGGCTAGTTATTGTGGCGATGACACTCAATCCTACATAGCCAACTCTTATTGACCTCAACCTTCATTATTGTCACTCCCTCCATCCCTAGAGCTACCTATAATAGAAGTCGGTGATTCCCGGAAAGGGAGACAATAGTTATAGTGGTAAAGGGAGGGCTACAACGTGGGTGATGCCTTATTGTAGCTTACTTTCATACAAAAATGATGACTTGAAGTGAATTATGATAGATGTAAATCTATAAAACTTATCTAAGATTGTTTCCATATAAGGGCAAGCTTAGGTTAGCCCATTTAGAATTGCTTATAAGAATATATGGACATAAAGAAACATGAGAAAGATCATTTGAATAAGAGGACGACAACATTAACAAGAAAAACAAGAAAGTGTGGCCATGACAACATTGATATTATAGCCATTAAAACAAAAGCGCAAAATAACCCATAAACTAAAAAATAAATATAAAATAGATGAAATGAAAATAATATCTACCTAAAATAAGCAAAGGACCTAAGGAAGGAATATTTAGATAAATAACAAAGAAAGTAACAAATGAAATCCACCCAAAAATCTAAGGTAAAAGTCTTAAGCCTCTTATAACCCCAAACTAAGAATACACTTAAAAAGAGCAATAAAATATCTAAAATAAAATATAAATTCCTCTATATAGCCATAATTCTAAATACTTCATAAACTTACAAATCATAACAATCAGATAATACAAATATAAACAAAAAAATGATAATAAAAATAAATAAAAATGAATAATCATTTTTCTAAAACCTCTTAAATTATAAAATAAAATTAAATAATATTTTCATATAAAAATAATAATTATTAATATAAAAATAAAATAATTATTTCAATATAATATAATAAATATATAAAAATTCATATAGAGATAATAATAATTTTAAAGAAAAATATAAAAAAATCAAATTATTATTATGTTAAAAAATTAATAAAATAAAATATATAAACATTAAAATATAATATAAAGAAATTGAAACCTATTCAAGAGAAGTATGACTCCCTTATAAAAATTTAAGCTTAAAGAAAATATAATATTAAATATGAGTGTACTACGGATCTATGAAATAAGAAAATCTAAAATTCTATAATAAGATTAAAAGAAATAAGATAAGAGATACATTTATATTTGAGTTATATTGATTGTAAATTATAAATATATAAGATTAAATGGTTAAATTTAACTTATAATATAGTCAAGTTTGAGTTATAATATAGTAAATTTTAAATAGATGAATTAGAAATATTTTTTTTAAATGATATATTGATAATTGCTTTTAAATTTATTAAGATAGTTTGAATTAATAATTGGATAAAAGTGATGAATGGCAACCCAAAAAACATATAAAACAATTCAAAAACTAAGAAGAAAAAAACATAACATATAAAATAATTCAAAAACTAAGAAGAAGAAAACATAACATATAACAATGGTACAATTGACACTGATCATAGTTAACAGTGTGCAAATTAAATATTAAATAAAAGGTAATTTCAAGAAAATTCAATTTTAAACAATGAGAAACTTAATTGGTGAAAATCAATTCCCTTACATCAAATACTTTTAAAGTAATTTCAAGAAAAATCAATTTTAAACAATGAGTAACTTAATGAGTGAAGATCAAATATTCAGTGAAAACTATTTCCCCTTGAATCAAATACATTGATTAAAAAATATTTGTTTGTTTCCATCTCTCCTTTAAATCAAATCATACTATTTTTAAATATTTTTTTTAACAATGTTTCATTTTTCTTGGTTATTATAATATAAAAGTAATATATCCTATTTTGAAGTACCTTGAAAAGTTTTTCAAATTATATGTGAGAACTTAAACAATGAACAAAACCATGCTTGTTATAATTTTTATTTTTTTTATTTTATTAATAGAAATTAATGATTTTTAATATTGAAAAGAAATTATAATTAAAAAAAATTATATATAACTCCTCATTCTCACATTATTATTATCAAATCTAAAAATCTACAATAAGAATATGAAGTAAGAAAAAATAGATTAATGTATATTTGAGTTTAATGTTGATTAGAATTTAAATATTAATAATCTTAATATATAATATAATTAAATTAATAACCTATAACATAATTAAATTAAATTATAATATAATTAATTTTAAATAATAAATTAAAAAATATATATTTTAATAATATATTGATAATTCGTATTAAAAGTTATTTTTCATTCTCACAAATAAATTATCAAAACCCTAGCAATCAAATGCGAAAATAATTTACAATAGCCTGCCATGGCTTTCATTCATCAACGACAAATCACTCTCCAACAATCCTTTCCCGATGTAATTTTCAACTTAAAAATGGTAATAAACTTTAAATTAATTAAAGTGCACATTCTAGAGAAGTCTAGATTCAAATAGGCTATTGGAAAGTACGGTGTCCGAAGATGACGTAAAAGAATAAAAACATCAGGAATTCCTGTACAAAAGATGTGAGGTTTATGCAACTACACCATGATTTACAAACACCTCCAAAATCGTCAACATAAGTTTTGACCCCTATTGGCTACTGATGTTAAAATTGCTTCACTACCAGAAAATTCCACGACAACCTTAATCTCCAATGATGTTTTCGTTTGTTGTTTTTCCACACGGGATTGTGAGCAGATTGTCTCTTTTTCTTTTTCTCCTAATTTGATATATTATTTTCTTATATTTTTATAGAGTTTTTCGATGTAGCTTGTTAAATTAAATTAAAGTTAAACATAAATTAAATTTAACACTATTAAGATCAAGAAATATAAATTAAATTAGGTAAGTATATTAATTAAATATTTTTTAATATATAATATAGAAAGTATAAGTTTTGGAGGTTGTTTATCTAATTAACTCTCCCAGTTGAAGTTGTTAGAATTAATGGAGAAAGTTAGTTTTTTCCACATTTGGTTGTTTTTTTTGTTGTAGAATAGGATTGAGATCTTTTAATTAGGTCTAAGATCTTATTATTCAAAGAGTGGTTCGAACCATCCTGTTTATGTGCTAGTTCATATGTAACAGATTTTTGTGTGAGGAATGTAGAGTGCTCTTTTAGTGACAGTCTCCGAGTATAGTCTCTCGAGGTCGAACTTGATTAATAAAGTTAATTCTTCAGTTAATTAATAAAGTTGATTCTTCAATTTTTATCATGATATCAGAGCTTCAGGGTTGAAAATGTGCGTGTATGAATAAGTGTTGGTTTGCGTGAAGTGTGTGGAGAGACAGATCTGTGCGTTTCTGTGTGCTTTGGAAAAGAGCCGGCGCATTGAGCTAAGGGAGTCTGCTGTTGAAAGGGAGTTTGCAGTGCGAGAAGCCTGTGTGTTGCATGCTTCAGGCAGGAACTAGATGCTGAATTGTTGGATCAGAATCGTTGGTGGATCTAAGAACATATCAGCGAAGGTGCGTATATCCATTGTGTGAGCGCAACAACGTGTAGAGGAGGAGGCAGAGGAGGAGATGTTGCCTCGTGTTGATGTGAATTTGAGACCAGAGAAACCCGCGTTGTTGGCAGAAGAAACTGGTGGTGCTAGTAAGAAGAGGTCCTGACCGGTGGTGAGAAGAGGTCGAGGCTCAGTGGTTTGATCGCTACGTGAAGGGGGTGCAGATCGTTGCCAGCTGAGAGCTGCAGTCGTGGATTCTATCCTGCTACGGAAATTATGGAACAACTGGGAGATTTCTTGATTCCCCATATCAAAGTTGGTGCAGTCGGAGATCAAGTAGTGAAGGCCGAGATTGTAGTTGGTGCAGCCAAAGATCAAGCAATGAAGGCCGAAATTGCAGTTGTTGTAGCTGGAGATCAAGCAATCGCCAAGGTGGTGGAGCCTGTTTTACTGGGGCACAACAGATCTTGGCTTGAAAACATCCACGAGGTCATCTTCCGATCCAAGATCTTTGTGTGATCAGATCACAAGGCACCAAGGCAGGTTGAACTGGTAGAGAAGAGGGAAGAGGAGCAAAATCCTCGTAGCAGAGTCTGCTATTTCGACCTCTGTTCCTCCATTTTCTCCAAGAAGTCGTAACGATGGCGGAAACCTCCAGTGGTGGTACTGACGCTGGTGTGGCACGAATGAGCGAACCGTGCTGTGGTGAGCGTGAGCACGAAGGTTGAATCATGGAGCTTGCTCGGTTCCGGTGAATCGAGGGCAATGTCCGTTGACCTGAAAGCAGCGGTAGCAACAGAATAGATGCTCAGTAGCAGTTGTCACTCGACTCTCAATAGATGCTCGAATATATGAGGTTCGAAGGGTATGGTGAGCCTGCCTTTGTGATCAAAGCGTTTCAGAGCGGGATCTAGAGAAGTGCAGTAAACTCCATAAATTTCGAATGCTGTAAAATTTTCGGCATCTTTCGACATTTTCCAGGGCGCTCTGCTACATAAAATATTCAGGAATGCGGCCATGCTCGCCAGTTTTTCTTGCAACATTCGAGGCATTGTAAAAGTTCGCAAACTTTCAAGTCTCCGCATTGGAAACATTTTCAAAACAAACGAGGATTGTAGAGATTTTCCGGAGTAATTGTTGCGGAGTTTTAAAGTTTTTTTATTTTCGTCCCTTTGAACAAAAAAAAATATTCCAGCAACATCGCTTCAATTCGAATCAAGCAAAGTGCTCTGTTCGTTTGGACTGCTGGTTTCGTGGGGTCTCGAACTCCTGACTCTGCGCTTGGCATCGACATCCACATCGTTAGTGCCTTGTCTTTGAACCCATGCGCATTTGTATTCCTTTTGATCAAAGTTGCATATTGTGGTGTATGTTGTGGGGTGTCTAAAGGCCGAGCCAGGGATCAGTTTTTTTTTTGGTGAAGCCGAGTAGTAAAGAAATGAACGAGGTCGAGTTGTTGGAGGTTTTAGTGCTGGATCTGAGAGCTATAAAGTGGCTGAGTCGATCAACACTACTATGTGGTTTTTAGATCGATGAATTGGTTTTATTCACGGTTGTGAGCATTAATTAATTGGTTCTGTTCTAGCAGAAGAGCCGCAAGGAACATTGAGATGGTCAATTAGCGGAACATTCTGGAACGCTGAGCAAAGACAACATTTTTGATCGAGCGATAAGGTTGTATCAAATAGAAGGAGAAATGGGTCAACAAAGGAGACTGAAAGAGTCTTGAAGAAAACTAAGGAGAAAGCATCACGGGATAGATGCAATATATTGTTTTGTTGAATTTGGTAGATGCAATATATTGTTTTGTTGAATTTGGTGACGAGTTTCGAGTCGATGCTGATCAAGTCAAGGATCATGATGTAGATTTAGAATTTGATGAAATATTTAAGAGGTTAATGTCGGATCTACCCTTTTTTTTCAGATATGAATTATGAATACTGGGCAACTGAAATGAAAACAACATTATGGAAGGTAAATTTAAAGATGTTATCAATTTAAAATATTATAGTGGAGATGCATCAACATTACATCTTATAACATTTGCATTAGATGAAAACATCATGTTCAACATACTACATGAATATGGTAAATGAAAAAGTTTTGTGGGATATTTTAGAAATGAAGTACAATTTGAATGATGGCAAAAATGATGAAGGTATTGCTCTTGAAAATGATGATTGCGTTTTCAATCCCATAACTAATTGTGAAACTGAACATGTCAACTTTGAAGATGAAATGATGGGTGATGAATGTGTGCCTGTAATTGACATTCAAACATGTGATGATGAAGTTTCAATCCCATAACTAATTGTGAAACTGAACATGTCAACTTTGAAGATGAAATGATGGGTGATGAATGTGTGCCTGTAATTGACATTCAAACATGTGATGATGAAGTTTCAATCCCATAACTAATTGTGAAACTGAACATGTCAACTTTGAAGATGAAATGATGGGTGATGAATGTGTGCCTGTAATTGACATTCAAACATGTGATGATGAAGATACAACGATTATTATAGAATCTGAAATTATTTATGAAGAAGCTTCTTATTGATGAGTTGTTGTTTAGTGAGAAGAAAAGCCTATCTCCATATACAAATCAAATGCAAGACAACATGTTTGCAGCAACATAATTGAGTAAAGAGGTTGAAGGCATGAATCAACAAACTATGTCAGTAGAGAGAGATGGAGAAATGAAAGTTATCGTGAAGGAGCAGGAAGAAAAGAACCAATATGGTCCTCTTTATGAATCTAACATTGTTTTTAAGTGTGCAGATATTAGCCTTCATGAAGAAACAATTCAAAAGTCCCAAGAACCTGTAACATTGAATGTTAGCCTACAATTGCGATCAAGAAAGAGGAGGATAAGAGGATAAGAGTTCAAGTGTTCCGACTTTAGGGTAGAAAATGTAAAAAGGAGGAGAAGCTCCACCACTACCTTATAGAAAGAAAAGTGAAGATGAAACTTCACCGATGAATGAACAAGCATGGACTCTCAAGGAAGAAGACAAAAATGAAAGCTCAATTACCAAGTTTTTTTTATGTACTATTGTAAGCCTAGTTGAGACTAGACTAGCAGGTGTATGCTATTTTTCCACTCACCCTTTTTCCATTAAGGGGGAGTGTTAGAATTAATGGAGAAAGTTAGTCTTTTCCACATTTTGTTGTTTGTTGTTGTAGGATAGGATTGAGACCCTCTGATTAGGTCTAAGATCCTATTATTCAGGGAGTGGTTCAAACACCCTGTTTATGTGCTAGTTTATATGAACATTATTTTGTGTGAATGAATGTAGAACATTATTCCAGTGTTAGTCTCCAGGTGCAATCTCTCACCTGAGAGCTTCCCAGTTTGATTAATAAAATTGATTCTTCAGTTTTATGAGAAGTTTCTTGATACTCATAGTACTAAGAGATTGTTGCCCAAAATACAAATAAAGCTCTGCCTGTGATATACCCCATGTAAAATTATTGGCAGATAAATCATTGTTAGAAAACACAAAACTATTGGTAGAGAAATCATTGGTAGAAAACGCAAAGTCCAATATGTCAACGAAATGTTCAAGGATATTATTCCGATCGCTTATAATAATGAGATAAAAGAGCCAGAATAGACACTGCAATGATATGTCTATTATGAATCCTCGTGTTATTGTTGTCATCTTGGACTAGTGTTCTACCTTCTACCATAGACTTGTATCACTTCAAATGAAACAAAGTGATTTTGAGATTTGGCACTGTACCAAATGGGAGGAGGTGAATTATAGCATTTAAAATTTGAATATGAAATTGAAATAGACCATTGTTCGAGATATAGATACAACCTATGTGAATTACAGTGAAAAGAGGATATAGCCCCGAGAGTGAAAAGGCACATGACGATAGAAGGTTTTATGTTTCAAATTTCTCACTACACAAGTAGGGAAGAAGGTGATTGTTACAATAGCAGAGACCAAGGTTTGTTCAATGTTGGAAAGAAGCATGGAGGGTCATAGGGAGGGCTCTGCTGGACACACAACAAAAGGAGCCTTCATTGTTGTTTGTAGGTTGCTTGGAAAGTACTCCTCTGTCATCACCATTGCCATGGTTGATCTATTGAAACACTCCTTTAATTCTTGTTTTTGCAAGATTTCTTTAGTAACTTTATGACATGTCGCGTGATAGAGGTAATGTGATAGAGGTAATGGTAGAAGATAGTTCTATCGTCTAACACATAGAGAATGGACAACAGGACAACAGACAACTGCACACAGTGACAGTTAGGAAAATTATTTTCAAAGAGAAACACCTTACAGAGTAAATATATAATAATAAAATTAATATATTAAAAGAAATTAAAAAATATAATATTATTCTAAAATTAAAATATTTAAAAACTAATAATATAATAATATAATAAGATTGAAACTAAATTTAAATAATACTAAAAGGTAAAAATAAAATCTAAAATGTTAAATATAAAAATAAACTAAGTTAATTTGAAATAAAAAATTAAAACTTAAAAGAAAAACTAAAGTATTTATAATTAAACTATAATAAAATGGAATCATAGATCATTTTAATTTCCGCAGCCACATTGTGGCATTTCTTTCCAAGAAGAAATATCATTGAGTGTAATATTACGATCAAAAGGATGTAGCATTTTATGAGACGTTACGATCTAAGAGGCAACCGCATAATCCCAGTGTAGCTCATTTGGTGGAAATTTTTTATTGCAATCTTGCGGAAATGTTATTCTTGCTATTGGCAGTATGCTCTTAACTCAATCTAAGTTTCACTTTGCTCTATCATCTTTATTGGTACCACTCGGTGTTAAATTGTTTTGATGATAATGAGAGAATTTTCTAACATACATAGAAAATGAGGAAATTAACCTCCCCCAGCAGCCACAAAATTTCTTTCTTTGATTTTTGAAGTGCGAGGGTCTGCTGAGGATATTCGCTGCTCTTGGGCATCGAGCATTTCAGTTGGTAGAGTTGATAATGATGGTGCTGCAGCTGCTTGAATGGAAAACCCGCCCAAACACTTTCTAGATCATGTATACTTTTGTTTCCAATTGAATTGTTTTCCTGCAATTTGTAACGATTTTGCTTGGAGACAGTACTGTTAATGGTGGATCCCCAATCCCTGCCAAATTGCTCAATTCATCGAATTCCTGGGTGAGTTCGGGGAAGAACTGAACACCCAACTTTCGGATCCAACTGAATCCGTTTCATAACACAAACCCTAGCCCTAGATAAGATTTCAGACGAAAGTATATTCCCACCGCATTAAATCTTTGACGCTGATTTAAAAAGTCAACCAACCGTCATTCACCCTGAGGTTGAAATATATACGCCACTCACGATCAGTAACCATTCATGATCGCCACTAGACTGTTGCACAGAACGAGGTTGAGCTCCAACCGGACACGCGTCAGGCTGTGAAAATGCGTAACAAAGGCTGTTTACTAATCAACATAAAATTATTCCGAAAGTTGCAAATCGAAAAATCCGATGGAAACTGAAGTAGTCGGGGGCTTATCGACTCACATATCTGAATTTGACCCCAAGGTTAGAACAACTACCTCTGAACAAATAACCCATAAGGTTTACGAAGCCTCATGCAGAGCGGGTTTTAGTTTAATAAATGACAACAAGCTCTATATTTTAATTTTATTTGCTTCATTTCACGCTGATACTTTCCATGATCTTGTTTCTTTGTTATGGCTTGTTCGGGGTTCTATGTTCTACGTTATTGGTTTTACTTAATTGAATATTTTTTATTTTATTTTATTTTTATTTTTTATTTTTAATTTTTAATTCTGGAAAAAATTTAGAAACTATTGTGAAATTTCATGGATTTCATGACAATATATGATATTCATATTTATTTATTCTTATTTTTTATATTAAAAATTTAATTTAATTTAATCTTCATTTTTATTTATTAAAAATTTCTATAATTTATAACCCAAATTATATATATATAATTCAATTTTTATAATCCAAATAAAAATACTTTTCTTTATATATATAAAATCCATGACATAATCAAACATGTCCTATCTAATATATTTTCAAATTGACTTAAACTCTTATCTTTTATATTTAAATTTAATTAATTAACCTTGCTTATTTATAAAAAAATATCCCATAATTTACAATCCAAATAAAAAAAAATATATATAATTAATTGTCAATATCTACATCCATTAACATCTACTTTATATTCCAAAAATTTACAATTTAAATTAAAATACTCTCCTTTTATATATATATATTAAATTCAAATTTACAACCTAAATAAAAACTCTCTACACATCTATACCAAAAATATCAAGATAGATAAAGACGGTATATATATACCTACTAAAAAATCAAAATAGATAATGACACTATATAATTAAATATATCTGATGGTCAAACCCTAATAAAATACCTACTAAAGAATCAAAATAGATAATGACATTATATAATTAAATATATCATAACCTGATGGTCAAACCCTAATAAAAAGTCATCCAACCGTAATAAAAAGAAAAAGACAAACTATCTCACCCATTTGATTATATTTATATTTATAATAATATTATTATTATGATTATGATGCCGTGTCTGCTACGTTTCTTCGTCTCGAACGAATGCAACTAAACCTTGATAGTAATCGTTGATAGGAATCGTGTTTTAGCTAGGTTTAAGATAGTAATCGTTGATAGGAATCGTTCCATGTAATAATAGGTTAGCCGTTGCATTTGACTAATGGCTAACCTATTATTACATTTAAAGCTTTCTATATTATTGAACGTACCCACATGGAACGATTGCTATCAACGATTACTATCTTAAATCTCTATCAACGATTACTATCTTAAACCTAGCTAAAACACGCGATATATATATATATGGATTTTTGGGTTTAAAGTATATATATATATTGCTATCAACGATTACTATCTTAAACCTCTATCAACGATTACTATCTTAAACCTAGCTAAAACACGCGATCGATATATATATGGATTTTTGGGTTTAAAGATATATATATTATATTAACGTTGGTTGTTAAAGGTATAATTGTTTATATTTTTATAATAAAATTAATAAATAATAGATATCTTACAAAATATATAAGGAAAAAATTGAAGTTATTTTCATAAATTTTAATAGATTATATTGTATAATATTTATTTAATGTAATAAATATTAATATTTTAGAATAGTGAAGCAGATTGATGGTTAATGTTTTTGGTGTTTTGTATAAGATCATAAATTTTAATTATTTAAAATGTATTTTTAAATGTGTTTATGAATTCAACATTCTAAAAACATTATAAAACATTTAATTTTTGTAAAATTTACAACTAATTGTTATTAATCACAAAAATCTATTCAATTTAGAATATCTTATTCTCTTTTCCTTAACTACCCTTGATTTATGTTCTTTTTATGTTTTTACCCATGATTTATGTTATTTTTATGTTTTTACCAATTTCTCTAAATTATTATAAATCTGACGTAATCTAATCAAACTTTTTTCACTATTTGGATTAATTGTGTCCTCTAATGCTCTATTAGTTTGAGGTTATGCATTACATCATTCTTGGTTTCCATATTTTTTTAAAATTGGTCATGTTGGTCTCCATACCTATCACTTCATTGGGCTATATTCAACTATATTGAGGAAGAGTATTTATAATCTATGTAGGAAGGATAATATGGAATACTTAGAATACTTAGAAGTTTCCATATGGATACTCATTGTAGTGTGGCCATAATAATGGAAAAAAGACAATTAATAATTAAAATGAAATAATATAATAATAAATGGTATTTAGCATAACATCCTTAGGAAGCACATGGAAGAATACAAATAATTCATGAAGATATCATAACAGTGTAGTGAAGACATAAATCTTAAAAATAACTCAAATGCAATGTTTTTTAATGTTTTATGTGATATATATATCTACATATGTGTGTGTAGGTGTGTATATAATAGAATACATGAAGAAAGTTGTTAAAATATTGAGGAAGTTATTTTCATAAATTCTATCAGCGATATTGTATAATATTTATTTTAATATATACATTATTAAATACTCTGGCATAATGGAGTAGATTAATTGTTAGATGCCTTTTTCCTTTGCATATGATAATTATTAATTTTTTTTAAATGTATTTATGAATTTTACAACTAATTGTTATTAATCCACAAAAATATATTGATTTTAGAATATTCTCTTATCTTTAGTACCCTTGATTTATGTTTCATTTATGTTTTTACCAACTTCTCTGAGTTCTTATAAATCTACCAAATTTATGCCACATTGTAATCTAATCAAACTCTTACACTATTTGGACTAATTGTGTATTCAAACCCTCTATTAGTTGGAGGTTATGCATTAGATCATTTCTATATTTTTTTTTAAATGTATTTATGAATTTTACAACTAATTGTTATTAATCCACAAAAATATATTGATTTTAGAATATGCCATTCTCTTATCTTTAATTACCCTTGATTTATGTTTCATTTATGTTTTTAATTACCCTTGATTTATGTTTCATTTATGTTTTTACCAACTTCTCTGAGTTCTTATAAATCTGGTCTTATAAATCTACCAAATTTATGCCACATTGTAATCTAATCAAACTCTTACACTATTTGGACTAATTGTGTATTCAAACCCTCTATTAGTTGGAGGTTATGCATTAGATCATTTCTATATGCAATTTCTCGGTTTCTGTATCTTCTAAAATTGGTCATGATGGTCTCCATACCTATCACTTCATTAGGCAATATTCAACTATATCGACGAAGAGTATTTGTAATCTATGTAAGGGAGACCTAACAATTAGAAGTAATACAAGAGGATCCACACTACTTGGCTCTTCATGTAGGTGTTCTATATCTTCTCAACCCAATGAGCATAGTTCCTCTCTCATATCAATTTTAGTTTTCCTTTCATTTCAATAATTAGAAGAGATATCTTAATTAGGAGGTGAACCAAATTTACTTTCTAGTGTTATGTTTTTTTTCTAGCTATTAAAAGACAATGAAAACCTTGTCAAAGTTTTCCTAAAATCAATCCATTGTGATGATATTTAATCAATTAAATTGATGGATCACTTACCCTATTTCCTCTTTGTACCTAGATTCCATGCTAAGAGTTATCTCTCAACAATTGAGTAGTGCCTCTATTCTCTCCATCCTTTCTTTTGGTGGTAGTTACTCCATTGTTATAGTAACTTGGTGTCTCATGTTAATCACAACAACCAAGTGACACCTTCTATCCCTCCATCCCTCCTTTTGACAATGGTTCTTCCATTTCCATAACAACATAGTGCCTACGAGGGGTGGAAAGAGTGAAGGCAGGGTTTAACTGCAATAATCTAATGTTGTCTCTACTCTCTCCATCACTCATTTTGGTGGTTCATCCATTATCATAGTAACATGTCACCTCACTTTAATCACAACAAGCAAGTGATACTTCCATTTTCTTGATCCTTTCTTTTGATGGAACTTCCTTCATTGTGATAATAGCATGATGTCTCACTTTAATTTTTTTGGTACAAAATTTTACCCTCAAACAATTTTAAAAGTCACATAAAATGAAAAAAAAATATAAATTAAACTAAACATGAATATTTGAAAATGCTATAACCATTTAATATTTTAAAGTCTAGAATCTCCTCTAGTGGCACACCTCAATATTAAATATAATTGTTTTTTTGTTTAGATGTTATGATAATTCCATTGAGAAGTGCTTTCTACAACTTAGGATGAGAAATATGTGTAATCTATTAGTGCTAAACATGGAGTTGACATTGTAACAATCTAAAAAAAATAGTAGTAACAAACCTCCACACCTCAATATTAAATATAATTGTAATTTTGTTTAGATATTTTGATAATTCCATTGAGAGGTGCTTTCTACAACTTAGGATGAGAAACATGTGTAATCTATTAGTGCTAAACATGGAATTGACATGTAACGATCTAAAAAAAATAGTAGTAACAAAAAATATGTCAATGTTGATTATATGTTTTTATATCAACTTTATATATATATGTTGACCATATATTTGTATATCAACTATATATGTGTTTGTATATTAAAAGTTAAAAAAAATCCGATTATTTCTATATGTACATTTTACATCCTAGTGTGAGATAGATCAATAATAATATTAGTGAGATTAAAAAAAATTAATAACAAAAAAAATATTTCAATACCCAATATAAATAAAAATAATTTAATATCACCATAAACAAAGTATTTTTAAATCAACTCTTTATATATAACAAATAAATAAAATTAACAATTCCATATCATTAAATATTTAATAATATATATATATAATATATATATATATATATATATATAATCTCTTTATATTAAATATGAAAATGACATACACACCTATTATATATTAAAATTATATCTTAAAAACATTTCAAATTAAAATAATAAAAAAATAATTTTAAAAATTTAATCTTAAATCATTTAAACCCACCTCATAATTATAAAATGGGATAGAAGCACTAATTGCATTATAATGTGATAGATTTTAAGATTTCTATACTATTCTTTCTGTGTTCTTTCTAAAAGTGAAATGTTGAGGTTCATTATGATCTTTTTAGGTTATTTCAAATATCATAAACAATTGGAGTTAAGCAAATAATTGATTTTGGTTTAAATTATGTTTATCCACTTTCAACATAGTTCTAACATATTACATAAATCTACAATAAATTAAGTTCAGGATTGGATAGTCGTTTTATTCTTCATCCACACAACCTGATCCACAAGAAGAGGAAGACCCTCGCCAAATTAAGTGAGGCGTGGGGCGTGGACGTGGCTCGACCACCCTACGAGTAAATAAGTATACCCTATCAGTATTCAGAGTGGAAATGATGGGAAGTTTTAGGCCGAGTGACTTCAGCATTATTTTTTTTAATTATAGTGAATTGTTAATTTGTTGGAGTGATTTAGATTCAGTTTAAGAACAAATTTTAGAATTTTGAGTTACTATTATACTAGATTAAGTTTTAAAATCAAACTTTTGCGCTACCACTATACCACTAAAATATATTTACTTTGCCTTATAAGTCCCTGAGCTACCTATTCTTTTAACTTTATTATAAGAAATTTAATACATCATTTCAAAGAATCCAACACAAGTAGAGAGAGTTAATATCCTGTCTTAATCACCAGAAAGCATTAATGCCTATCTTAACTACTAGAACTTACCTTACTTGACTTCCCTTCCCATCACATGCTTCCCGTGAAGTTTGGACTTACCAATGCAAAGAATAGTTACGATATCACTGTGTGTTTTTTAAAGTGAGTTATCGTGGCTAACTGCTCCATGAAAGCAATTAAATAAGTTCAGGCTTTTGCCTCCAACTGCTCCATAATCAACGTAACCAGAGATTAAACCTACGATGGCAACGACGATTAGCCCGTTTCCACGAAAATTTATTTGAGTTTACTATATATGGCTTGGCTTAACTTTCAACGTAAAAATAGTATTAAACATTAGCATTTGGTTCTACAGTTTTCATTTAAATTTATGTGGTAATATATGAGCAGTGTGGTTTTTTGTGTAAAATTAACCTAATTACATTAAAATTATTAATGTAATTGAGATATTCTAACGACTTCATTTAAATAACGCTAAAAAATTAAAACAATTTAAAACAAAATGTAAAATATAAAAATAAACTAAATTAATTTGAAATTAAAAAAATAAAATATTTACAATTAAACAGGAATAAAATGAAATCAGAGATTATTTTAATTTCTCCCAGCCAATTTGTAGCATTTCTTTCCAAGAAGAAATACCATTGAAGGTAAGATTACACTTTGGTGGATGTAACAGAGGTAACCGCATAATACCAGTGTAGCTCATTTAGCGGGAATTTGTAATAGCTCATTTAGCGGAAATTTGTTGCTGCAATTTTATTCTTGCTATTTGGCAGTATGCTCTCAACTCATTCTTGCTATTTGGCAGCATACTCTCAATTTAATCTGAGTTTCACTTTGCTCTATCATCTTTATTGGTACCACTGCGTGTTAAATTGTTTTGACGATAACAATTTATTTTTCTAACAAACATAGAAAACGAGGAAACTGACGTCATCCAGCCGCTACAAAATTTCTTTCTTCGATTTTTGAAGTGGAGGGTCTCCTGAGGATCTTTGCTGCTCTTTTGAGCATTTTAGTTGGTAGAGTTGATGATGCTGCTGCAGCTGCTGGAATGGAAACCCCAACTTTCTAACCGCTGAAACACTTCTGGATTATGTATACTTCTTTTTCCAATTGAATTGTTTTTTTGCTATAATTTGTAACTGTTCTGGTTAGAAACAGTACTGTTAATGGTGGCATGATCCAGTGATCAAATTTGAAGAGCATGTCTTAATTTCATTTAGAAAGGCACACATTCAAGCCGCACTTCCATTATGAAAAGCATAAAAAAAAGAGCAATTCAATTGACAATAGTAAATTATTTTCAAATTTCTTTTTACTTTTTCACAAACAAAAGGATACTACTATGTCAAAGGCTGTATTAGTAAATGCATTACTCTTACACGTGTGATTGAGAAATCTAACCACATAAGGTTAATGGATAGCCAGGAGACCTATATCCCTGCTGCAGTTCAGATAAGGATTAATTTTGTTGGAAATTTTTGTGACCAGAATGTTCAAGCCAATATACAAGTAGCTCAATCAAATTTAAGTTTATTGCATGAATGAAAAAATTCAGTAAAATTCTAAATAGGTTTAGGATTCAATGAAAGTGTGTACGAAGGTGTATATGTTTTTGGTATCTCCTTTTTTAATATGAAAACATACCAAGAATTGGGAATCCTCAAACAAATCAAGTCCAGTATGCTAGGAAGCCTGTTGAATGCCCTCCTCTCCAAGCATAAATCGTGCTTAAAATTTGCTTGACAGGCATTCGCTGAATGATGAATCTCTGTTCATCTCCAACTTAAATCGTCATCAAACCTTGCTTTGGGCAGCCTTCAGGAATAACCCAATGAAATTACAGACCAAATACATGGTCCATATTGACATCTAGTCGCTCTCAATTGAAACTACCAAATGTAATGGTATCAAAGGGTAATTGTGACATAACAATTAATAAGAACTTCCATCATATGCACAATTAGAAAAGACCACTCAAAAAGAAACTATTGTTTTGAAATGGGAGCAACTCAGAAATTGCCAAATGTAATGGTATCAAAAGGTAATTGTGACAGAATAATTAATAAGAACTTGCATCATATGCACAATTAGAAAAAACAACTCAAAACTGTTGTTTTTGAAATGAGAAAAAACAACAAATGGGAGTTTCTGAAATGAGATTTAAGTTTTAACATGAAAATAAATTTACAAATTCAACATTCGTAAAATTCTAATTTGAGAAAAAATGAAATTTTAGAAAAAAGTTGAAAATTTAACAGCCCTTCTTAAAAAATTTTAAGATATTATTCCAATTTTTATTTTAAATGACAAAAATCAATTTTTAAAGACGTGCCAGAGACCCTTTGAAGGGCTCTGACGTGTTCAATTTTGATCCCTACTGGCATCCCCAATCCCTAATGCTGCCATCCCCAATCCCTACAAAGTTGCTCAGTTCATCTAATTTTTGGGTTGCTTTCGGGCAAGAACCTAATGCCCACTTTTCCGATCCAACCGAATCCATTTCATAACTAGATTTGTTTCCTCGATTTCCTCATCCACTTCAATTTCCTTATTTGTCAGGTTCTTTATTCATCAAATTATCAGCAAAGAGATCTGCCCAGGGTTAGAATTTGGATTTCTTTTTACCCATCATATAATTTCTTTTTAACGTTTTGGGTTCTTATGCTCCCCGTTAAGAAACCTTATGTTTAAAATTTTGTCCTTCAAGAGTGATGTTCTTACAAAAAATTAACTTTTCACCCATAAAAGTTTGATTAAAAAATTACCTTTAAATAACATAATTATGTTAAAGTTTTCACATATTTACCATAAGGAATAAAACAAAATGACCATAACAAACAAATGACTTATTAAATCTTGAATCTTGGTTTGAAATTGCATGAAACACTCACAATAAATTTTTTGGAACTTGAAATCAATTGTCCTTGCCCCCAAACATGCCATAGCATTTGTATATATGAGATATGACTAAGGATATCTTATGGGACATATAAGATGACAAACATAGTAAAACTATTGAATGTTATCAATAAAAACTCGAAAGTAGATTAATTAATATGATTTATGTTATGATTTGCTTAATCTAATATGTACTAGTGGATCTAAAGATAAAGTACATTTTACCTTATATATTTTAGCATTGCTTTAGATCATGGGATATAAACTAATGTTAATAAGATTGAATGCATAGTATTTGAACCTTTTAAAAATTAAAAGACTAAAATTATAATAAATGGACATTGTAGATCTCTTAACATCATGTTATCGAATTTCCTATATTATTACATTCTTAGAGAGAAAACACTTATAAGTATTAGATGTGGAAAAAGCATGCTCTGATCAAATCCTTCCTTTTATTTATCACTAAAATTTAGTGAAATCAATATATAAAAATAAAAAAAACCAACTTGTATTAAAGTGACATTGAATACAATATTGTATCTAACTAGTTTATGCTTTTAGGCAAAAGAGTTTTATTGAAAATTAAAAATAATTTCACCTTGGTGTATTATTTAGAGATTATACACTTTAGTCTAACTTGTAGGCATATCAACTAAAAATTAAATATTTTTAAAATATAATACTTTGAAAACTACAATTATGGAGGTTTCAACAAAAATCGTTGAAACATTTGAAACATTTTATTTTTTTAATTGAAAATATATAATTAGTCTTGGGTAGAGTACTTAGTTTTTAGATTCATCTAATAAGTGAAATTCATTTGACAACAAATTATTAGTTGATACATATACATACTATTCGAAATAATGGTTTACTCCAAAATCCAATTACACCAAATTGATGTCACAACATACAAGTTTCTAAATTCCATTGGTCTCAAGTTGTCCATAAGCTATGCATTACATCCAAAGAAAGAGGAGGATTGGATATGTGTGCAAAAGAATATGCTCATATTTAAATGCATCTTGAGAAGCATAATAAGAGATGCTATGTCATTGTAGCAAAATTCTCCAATATAAATGTGTCATATATTTTATTGCATTGTTAAAAAGGTTGGCAAGATGTGGGACACCTACCTATATGAGATGCAAATGGATAAAAAATAAATCAACATCTCAGTGTCCAATATGTGGTGTAGTGGCCTTCACTATTATAGAACTTGATTCTTTTAAGAATAATTTTACATAAAAATGTAATACTTTGAGCTTAATTATATTGGATAAAAATATATCGTGTTGGACTTAAAATTTATTTTGTCATACAAATGTTTATACTTTGGGTTCTTTATATTTTTAATCATCATCTATGTTTACTAGGTTTGAGATTAAAATAAATATATACTTTTTAAAATGTTGGGGAAATAAGATTTGAAAGGATACTCTTGTTTGCACCTAAACAAAGTAAGTGGGCACTCTATAATAAACTCAAATATGGATTAAGAATAATGTGACTAGTTTATATTATATAACATTAATAAACTTAAAAAAATATAAATTTAGTTTAGATTAAAACAAATATATCAAAATAATAAATAATTATTGTTTTTATAATTGAATTATCTTCCTTTCAAATATTATAATAAGAGAATTTTTGGATTTGATCTTTTTGGCCACTTGGTAGATCCCCATTTAAGATGGATCTAAATTAGTTTAATTATTAATTATAATTTGTTT
>APFE031265188.1:0-16605 GCA_000404065.3 Pinus taeda
ATCTCGATTGTGAACCTTTGGAATGTTATGCATGCAATACTTCTCTCTAGCGTTGCTGCTCCAACAACTCCAAAAACAAAAAAAACATCCAACCTGAATCAGTATGATGCATCTGTCATCAAATTCTCTAACTGTTATTGCCTCTGTCAACTGAAAACTTTGTACTTCTACTGACTCTGCCTTTTTTCACTATTGTCAATCCTTCTCTGTGCTCTTCAGTATCTAACTGCTCTAGCCTCTGTCACTCTGATCTCTTACTGCATCAATCCCACTGATTAATCTCGCTACTATGTACTTTGGGCTCCCATAGCAAGGTACGATCCATGAGATAAAACCTCTCAATGGACCCTACCCAATTTTAGCCTTCATGGGACTATCACTTCACATCGCCCCACCTCACACTTGGAGGTATGGCTACATGTGATCCCTCTGCCCACTTGGATCGAAATTCCCCCTAATTGAGGTATCTACATGAGTGGATCTCTTCACTCAGTATCCTCTCTGCTTATCCAATTATGGCTCCTCCACAATTGTCTAAGACTTCTTTTGGGACTACATGTTGAGAGGTAAGTTACTCTCCCTCTCAATCACCAAGTCTCTAACATTTGCTCCTCAAGGCTTTGCATGCATCTTGAACCACAAGAGCATATAGGTTCTTAACTCGTGAACCGATCTGTTTCACTTGTCTCGTGGAGATGTGTCTAAGGAAAACCTTTCCCTTACTGAATACAACATTGTAGCCTTTATCCTCCAACATCGCAACCAATACCGAGTTCTTCTTCAGTACAGGCACATACTTCGCATCTGTCAAGGTGATAGGAGCTCCATGCTCCCTCTGAAAAGCAACCATGCCCACTCCTGAAACACTATACTTTCCATCGTCACCCATCTCTATGCACATCTTGAGGTCTTTCTCCTCCAAGGTGCTGAATAAACTTTCTTCGTCGGTCATGTGGAATGAGGCTCCACTGTCAAGATACCAAACACAACCAATCATTGATGACACCATGCATGTGATGAGGGTAAAGTCCATTTCAAACTGAGAGGCTAATGCCTCACCTTCCGATCCTTCCGAGGATCCCTTCTTGGACTTCTTCGATGGGAAATTAGTCGCATAATGTCCCATGTCATGATAATTAAAGAATCTCACTTTAGACTTGTTACCATTCTTCCCTCTATTAGAAGAATTCGATTTGGAATGGGAATCATTCCCCTTCCGTTTCCTTGCCTTACTTGCTAAGGCCAGATTTTCTTCATCATCATCCTTGGATGAAGAACCATCTCGTGTGCTCCTCCTGATCTCCTCCTGCATCAGATCTGACCACAGTCGTTCCATATCCGGTAGTTTCTCCCTTCCATTCACAAAGTCCTGGTAGCTATTCCAGCTCTTTGGAAGGACAAGGAGAGCGAGGCTTACCATATCATCATTGTCGGTAGTTATTCCCACACTGCCAAGCTCATCTCTGTAGGTGGTGAGCTTGTTCAGATATGTGGAGACAGTAATGTCGTTCTCCATCCTGATTCTTTGAAGCTTATCCTTGAGCGTCAATTTCCTCTAGTCACTACTATTCTAGTAGAGGTCCTTCAATGTCTTCCACATTGAAAATGGAGTATCCTTCCCATGGAGACTTGAGACAATATGGTCTTGAACTCCCTCAAGGATGACCTGTCTTATCTTCAACACACACTTCTTCCACTCAGCCAACTCTTGCGCATTAGTTGAAGCTGGCTTTTGGATTTCTTTATCAATGAATTCACTCAAACTATTGTCTTCTAATATAACCTCCATTCTAACTTTCCATGCTATGTAATTCGAGCTACCTTCCAAGGCATACTTGAGTCTCAAGCCATAGAATGCCATTGGTCAACCTTGAAGTATGATAGGAATTTGATTTGCACCTGCAACCCCAAAATTCAAACTTCTAATTCTCTTCTCAGTATACTATTCACAACTCTGATAAACTTGGCTCCGATACCATGTAGAAATTCTACAAATTCTCTACAAATCTCGCTCTAAGACTATGCAGAAAATTTGACTGTAGATTAACCCGATAATGCAATATAACCAAAGCAAAATACTATAACCTACTTCTACTATCAATTTGCGGAAGCTTAAAGATCGAGCTGAACAGAGTTGAGCAATATAACTAGAAGAAGAAGAATCAATCATCCAAGACACATGAAAATACTTTGGAGAAAACCTCATCTAAAAACCCCACTATCTGTATTATCATACAATGTGGAAATACATAGGAATTATACAAAGCCTTAGCTCTCATAGCTAGCCAACTCTCAGTACAATCTCTCACAGATGCTCACAGGCAATCCTAGATTCTCTAAAGCCTTCCTCTCTGCCCTCCAAGCTCCTATTTCCTTGCATTTTTCCTAGTGGATGATTCTCACCTCACCAAGTGGAACATTGCTCTAACACACTGCTAGAACTATGCAATCCTCCAAGGAATTGATTCCTTCTGCATGCATGAGTTTTGTTTATAAGAAAACACATGCAAAGCACTATCCTTGTCTTTAATCTCAACTTGGTCTTTCTCAGAATAGACATGCATGAGTTTCTAATGAGGGAATCTTCAGTTAACTAGAGTACACTAGTTGAGTGCATGCATGCATCAACTGACTGTTAACTCTCAATTAGTTCCTCAAACAGTTTGGAACTAATTTAACTGGACTTAACTCAGTAAACTAAGTTAACTAATTACAACTCAAATATAACTCAATTTTATCTCCTTAATTTAAGGCTTATATCCTTAATTTAAGGGATAACCCTTACATGACTTCAAAGAGACTTCTAACTTGAATTTCCCCAACTAATTAAGTCAAAATAACTTAATTAATCATTTCCAAGTAGATGTTAAAACTAAGTTCGATTTTAATTCACAATTTAATTCAAGGACAAATTAAATTGGAATATCTGGATTCTATTTTTATTATTTCTTGTTACTATTTTCAACAGGGATGACTATAGGGGATTTGGAAGAAAAAACTTATGTAGCAATGGTTTCATCAATTGATTACTAAAAAATGAGATATGGCATCTTAGCTACAAACAATAACACTAAATTGATAAAATATAAGAAACAATACTGACAAAAACAATCAACATACTGACATCATGGTAACTGAGACATAAAATAGTAGCTAAAGAAAGACTTTTAATTATTTTTAAGTTTCCAAGGATTGAGCTCCTACAAGTTCATTGATTAAGTAGTCGTTACATATCTTGGTTATCTATAAACATGTTTCCTGTATTATAATTTTGCCAAGTTGTTTTCATAAGTTATTTATCTATAAACATAATTCTTAAGGTGTAAAAAACCATCAAAAAGTGACAAATATTATACCAAAAAATATTTGTAGTGACAACATGTTGCATAGAAGTAGTTGATAATGTTGAGTAGGAAATCATGCGAGACAGGAAAAATGTAGAAAAGCAATTGTGTGGAGTGGTGCATGTGAAAAACAAGTGTTGTGCGGGATGTAGGTGTACCAAAGAAGTGTGCATACACAGGAATGTGTGCCAACATGTAGAAGTGAGGTTGCATGCCAAAGAGGAAGTGCAACACTATAGAAGAATTTGTGCAGTTAAAGACTATGTGGAAGAAAGGCATGTGGCAACATAAAGTCTATGCAAAAGTGAAGCATGTGCATATGTAAAGAATATATGGCTATTCAATATGTTTTGAAGGTTCATATTTAACGAGTTTGATGGTTCATTTTGTTTAGGAATCCTAATAAAAAATGGAACCTTTATCATTTTTATCTCCTATCTTACCTTTTCATCTCTCTCCTTTTCCTATGTTCAAAACCCTCCCTCTATGGTTTTTCCTAATACGTATAAATAGATGTTCATAATCCCTTCGAAATATTGCAAAAAGACCAAAAAAAAATTAAGTCTTGAAAGCATCATTAGAAAATAATTTTTTCCGATCCCCTATGACGTAAATTACTTGCCTTCAATTAGAATGCACAAAAAAACTAAATAGCCATGCTATTACCAACATCTTGTGAAGAGATGGGAAAAATCCCAATAGTTAACATATCCAATTCCCATCTCGCATCTTCACCATTGGCACTAGGAACTCATGAAGTACACTATATAACACTCGCATGCTGCAATTGTAAAATCCTTGTTACTTCTTGTGAGCCTTTCCCCTCTCCTAATTGTTACTCCTTCCCCACTACTCTTATTAACCTTTTTCCCTAACACTTGGATATCATTTTCCCTGGACTTTATCAACTCCTAAAATGAGGTTGAGTCATTTGAATATGCTCCTAGCTTGATAATAATGTTTTCTAAATTATCGAGTTTCATATGTTTAGTTCTCATAAAAATCTTCTTCGTCAACAAATTTTCAAGTCTAGGACACTTACAACTAAACTCGATAGAATTTTACATAACATTTCCCCTGCTTGTTTGTGAAGATCCATCTGATCAATCACATGGATATGTTTTAGGTCAACTGAAAGCTTGGAATCTTTGTAATCATTTCTAGTCTTAATGATCTCGGATTTTGGCTCTAAGACTATGATTCCGAGCTACCCCTTTTGATAATCTAGAGATGATAACAATCTGTTTTGAGAATTATGCCTTGTTTTCAAAGCTCACTGCAAGCTTCTTGTTTTAATTTGGCATTTCTATCCTTGATTTCCATAAATTGAGAGAAAAGTATGTCCTACTTCAAAGTAGTAGTAGATGATGCACTAGATAATGACACTCCATATCATAGAGTAGCTGAAGATAGAAATACTAGATTTAGAAAAGGTTTTATTAATGTGACCTATGTGACTAAAACTTATGGTTCTTCCATTCTTTGTACCTTCTACACTCTAAATTCAAAACTATTTGACCCATAAGTTGATTGCTAAGTGTTGAAAAAATCCCTTTTTAATTCTTTCTCTCTATATTGAGGAGTTTCCAATATGTCTATATTTGTTGTTTGATCAGTTCTAAAAGCTTGTTATACAATTGGTGAAGGATCCTACTCCCAAATCTCAATACTTGACACATTCTTATAAGGATTTTCTTTATGTTCAACTCTTTTATGAAATAATCCCATAAGGGTCATAGTGACAGACCTCTCCCACTGAAAAATTCATTTCATGTAACATTGTTTCAACTTTTGCACCAACTTCTTTAGTATTTACCACAAATGGTCCAACCTCTACCTTTAATTTAAAAATAGAAAAGTGTTTTCTAGCCAGAAAATGAATCTGATCTACATTCAAGAACTTTTTGATAAATTCTAGTGAAAAAAATCTAATAGGAAGGAAAAATACATGTCCATAGAGTGCCAATTCACTTCCATATATTCTTATCTCAATAAATTCCTTATACATATACTAATATCCCACCCTAACAACATCATTAATATATAAAAATCTCTTTATTTCTAAGAAGCTTCTTGTTGGCAATATATCATACATGAGACTAAAAGAAACTGAAAAAATCTTGGTAACAAAGTCTAAGACTGAAAAATCCTAACAATGCTCTCTTAGCATCGAGGTCCAATGAATAAATAAAAGAACATTTCCATTGGAATACTTCCTCTACAATTGTACACGGGAAAACTTCTCTACTTGAAAGACTAGGAAATTCTAAACTAGAATAGATTGGTACCTAAAAGACTTGGTGGCTATCTAATTTGTTAATTGGCCGTTAAAAACATCAGATAGGTATTGGCTATAGTGAAATTTGGCAAAGGATTTTTTAACAAATGAAATAGAAGATAAAATCCCTAGTATGACTTCATCTACTATTTGGTCATGTTCATATCCTAGCAAACAACAAATCATTGAAATGATCTGTCTAGATGTCTCTAAGAAAATATTTGAAGAATATAGTGGAATGTGTTCTGGTAATGAAGCATTTAGAGGTGAAAAGGATGAAAGAACTATAGAATTTTCCACCAAGGTTAATTCATGATACAATTTCCTCAAGAATGCTTCATTTAAAGGCCTGACCTCAATAGGAATTATCATATTTAGCATTTGTAAAATAGATTAAGGGTTAATAAAGAACAACAAGGACCCATTCTTTGAAACTACTACCTATTTTCTTAGAATATATCTTTTAGAACACCAAGTGACAAACTCAGGAAATGGGTTAGTCTATGGTATGATAAGTTTGACCAAGTAAGACTCCCACACTAATGAGATATCTTGCAAATCTTGAAAATGCTAATACTCTCAAGATCAAAGCTCATACAAATCGAATTCATAATGGGTTTCACGAGTGTCATCTTCTCGATCAATCAAAGAAAACTCGTCAAACTTAACAAAGGTTTCGGGTGAGGATTTAATAACTTTTCCCTTGATATCTACAATTTACAGGTTAGAATGTAATGAAAAGATAGAAATAGAATTACGAGCTAGAAACTTTGACACGAAAATTTAGAATAGCAATAAGTGGTGAACTCATATATTCTTTTTCTTGGTTTAAATAGTACAAATGAACTAGAAACATTATTTCCTCAAAAATTATATTTTAAATAATGAAAAATTGCAGCTCCTCCTCCTCCTCCCCCTCCCCCTCTTCTTTGACCGGACTAGCATATCTTTGGATATGTACACTCTATAACACAACAAACAAGATGGAGATATTTATGTCATTTAATAAAATAATTCACATCTCATAACAAAAGCGAAGTGGGTGTAACACGAGGCGGGAGACATAAAATTCCTACGATACGTAACATGGAATTTATCGTCGAGTTGTGAATGTTATGAAAAATACACAAGTAATGGAAACATGAGATAGGAATAAAATATGTTGGACAATGGATGACACAAGCCATATTTACATTATAAAGTTGGAGTTAAGAAAAATTAGAAATCAAGTGAATATGCACGTAATAATGAGAAGCGGGAGATGCAAAAGTCGTACGTCAATTAATGGGGAATTTATCATTGCACCATGGGTATTATTTAAAATATGTTCTGTGAATTCCCAACCCGGGCTCTGCACTACTTTAATGGTAACGGCATACTGATAATTACCGAAAAGAAGCAGGCACTATGTTATTATACACTCATCCCACTTGTTATTGTGTATGTTAGTTCTTTTCATATTATTTTATCCTTTATAATTTTCTTTCGAATGTATTTCCATTCTTCCCAATTAGGAAAAAAAAAAAATTATGTATTCAAGAGGCATGTGTTGAACTATATTTGAAATGGGAGGGTTTGAACAATATAAGTACCAAAAATCTCACTAGAAGAACCAATGAATTCCAAAGCTTTATCTTTATTATTCCCCACCCTTCAGGCATTCCAAAGCTTTATCTTTATTATTCCCCACCCTACAGGCTACAGGGACTATAGTAATCAATTTTTGATCATTTATTATTAGTTCACAAAAACCCAAGTGGATATAAAGATGTTAATTCAAAGTTTCATGAAAAATATATTCAAAACATTAATGAATTTTCATGATTTTAATCAAAGTTTAAAGTTTGAGGTCATATTTGAACTCTTTCCAAGGTGTCTACCATATCATCGAACATTAAAGCTAGGATATATAATGACATGATGTAGGCTAAGATATACATGAGCATGGGATTTTTCCTAGTAAAGTAATGCTAAGATTACTTAGCATTACATCACTAACAACAAATTTTAAGTTTGATTAACTCCATCTGATGAACTTTATTTCCTTTCAATTTTTATGACATCAAGATATTTGGGTCTTGTTGGTATTGACATCTTGGCTTTTCCTAGCCAACACATAAGGGTCTTATGTCACTTCCTACCTTTTCCACAAAATTTCCCCATGTGAGATGAGTGTAAGGTCAAGGTGAGTAATTCTATTTGCAACTTAGTCTACAATGAGGTCTGCAACTCCATATGCAATCCTTTAAATGTTTTGGTCTACAACTCAATATGAAATCGTTTGAATGTTTTTACTTTTTACTTTCAATGGTAATTCTTCTATTCTCCTATTTGCATCCAAATTTTATATACAGGTATTCGATGTCTCATATTGTTTTCAAATGAATGAAGAAAAGAGACTTTTATTCATGGTACTGAACAATCAAAGTCAAATGTTATTCCATTAAAACCTTCAATGTATCTACCATTAACAATATTGAGATTTTTCATATAGTTCTTCTAAGATTGTTTAGAAAATGAGAACAAATGAAGAACAAAAGAATTACCTCTTTAGCTCATGACCGGGGAACTATGATTTCTAGATCGAATCTCAATCCACCCCGCACTTGACGATCCCACGAGAAAATGGACTCATTCTTGCTTACAATTTTGGTAGGTGTGCATATTGACTCGTTGTCGTGCTTCTAATGGTATTCATCGGATCCACTAGTGGTGACCTTTTGTGGTTGACTCGCATGACGAGATACCCCGTAAAATGAATCATGTCATTTAAAACACCCCGTTTGCATGTTTGATCATGGATGTTCCTGACTTGTTACATAGCTTCTCTACATCCTCCGTGTCTTGAATTACTTTAGTTGAATTCCTAAACAATCAACATAAGGATTCTAGATATTTACAAGATTGAATCAAAATATGTAGCAAATGTTCATGAGGTCTATGAAGTGTACTTACATTCTACAACACCTTTCTCAACACTGAACATAAGGATTCTAGATATTTACAATATTTAATCAAAATATTTATTGATTGTTCCCAAGGTCTATGCAGTGTATTAAAATTTTGCAGCAACTATCTTGACACTGAAGACCATGGCGGGCTAGTCACAAGCACGGTTGATCTCATCTCCATGCATGTCCATGAGAGCTCTAAAATGTTTTCCCAAGAGAGCCTATGGGCAATATACCAGTAAAATGTTAGATCAGAGCATACATAGCACACAATGGATTTATACTCAGAGACTTAGACGGCAATAGCAAAGAATAATTTCAGAGAGATAGACAAATGGAGAAACAACAAGATTACTTAGTCAGAAACAACGGAATAGATAAAACAATCACTGGAAAACAGAAATCACTTTGCATTACATAACAGGGCTGGGTCTTGGCTTGCTTTCCTTGGCCAGAGAAATTACAAATTTATAGAGGCAGAAGAAGAATCTAGAATCCTGTATATGACTCAGATGGAGATATGGAATGATCTAGAAACAACTGGTGGTGTAGGAGGAATCCTGTATGTGACTCAGATGGAGATATGGAATGATCTAGAAACAACTGGTTGTGTAGGAGGATGATCCAACCCTCCACTGTGTTTCGCGGCATGTGCTTAAATCTAGTGATGTGTCTGTTTACTAACACTTGCAGGTTTTGGTGTAACGGAAATCGTGACTCCAACAAGTGGTATCAGAGCCAAAGGTCTTGAGTTCGAAACACACCTGGCTCGCGTTGGGGGGAGATTGTTGTGCTTCCCGTTAATGGCGATGTAGAAGGATGATCCAACCCTCCTGTGTGTTTTGCGACATGTACTTAAATCTAGCGGTGTGTCTATTTAATACAGGAACTAAAAAAAGTAGATACATGTGACCGTAGGGGCGAGGTATGGGTAAAGAAATAGAGAAATTTGAGGAACTAGAAAAAGTAGATACATAAGGATGATCCAACCCTCCTGTGTGTTTTGCGACATGTGCTTAAATCTATCGATGTGTCTATTTACTACAGGAACTATGTGACCGTAGGGGCAAGGTATCGGTAAAGAAATAGAGAAATTTGAGGAACTAGAAAAAGTAGATACAGAAGGATGATCCAACCCTCCTGTGTGTTTTGCGACATGTGCTTAAATCTAGCGATGTGTCTATTTACTACAGGAACTAGAAAAAGTAGATACATGTGACCGTAGGGGTAAGGTATGGGTAAAGAAATGGAGAAATTTGAGAAACCCCGTATCCTGCATTATCAAATATGGGTAAAGAAATAGAGAAATTTGAGGAACTAGAAAAAGTAGATACATGTGACCGTAGGGGTCAGGTATGGGTAAAGAAATAGAAAATTTTGAGAAACCCTGTATCTTGCATTATCAAATCTGGAAGCGTGAATGATATCAAGAAACTTGGTTCAATTAGTTTATCTCTTTGCATTCCTTTATACACACTTCTCGAATAGAATCAAGTTGATCACTACAAGATTCAATCAGAAAGGAATATAGCCCAAGAAATTAATATTTTATTAATCCCTATAATTTGCAACAAAGGAGAAGATTCTTGAGGGAAGGGAACGCATCCCCTGCATACACTAATTCTCGAGTCAAGTTATGATTGATTCTATCGTCATCCCGGTCGAAAAGAGAAAATATACGTGCACAAAAAAAATTGGCCTGCAACATTAACTCAACTTTTGGTGACTCTCCATGGAGCATTGGAGGACTTACACTTCCAGCTATGAAAGATTGATGGCTTCTTTCAATCTCTCTGACACGTGAAATGAATGCAAGGTTCGAGTGACAAAGTCTTTTCCTTTTAATTTAATTTAATTTAATTTATTATTTATCTTACATTTTATTAAAATTAAAAAAAATAATATGTGCGGGCATAAATTAAATCTCAACTGTGAAATGCATGCAACCATGTATCAAGTGTGCACTACATGTTGTCATGTTTTTTAAGGTGGTTATGAACATTTGATAACCTATACTGGGATCGCGATAACCAATTTCATGATCAGTGTATACTAGGATCATGGACCATTTATAGCCGCATTTATTTTCCTGTTGAGTATGTTCATATCTATAATTTGTATCATATAAGACTTTTTTTCTGACATGGCAGCTATAAATGCTGACATGGATGAGGTTGTATGAATTGCAAGTAGATTTAATGCACCCGTCTCTCCTTCGGGGAACGGCCGACGGAAAATGCCAGTACCGGTGTGAGGTACAAAATTAGAATACCATGAATTGAGCTATCCAACGATCACTAAAAATACATATTGGAATTTGTGGGCCAAATGGATTACGAATCTAGCATGTAGTTCGAAGATGATTGAATAGAAGCTTTGAATTCAATAATTAGGTGTCTCCCTCTGGAAAAAATATTTTGTGATAATCATCCAATGGCTTCTACTGTGGACAATGGACATAATAGATTTTGACAACAATCCAGAAGTTTATTTTGTACACCAACTTTTTTTGACTCTAGTCAGATATATAATGAATTAAAAGACCCAAAAGACAACACCTCATACACTTTTAAATAAAGATAAGATAAGACTTGCTCTACAACTTTACAAAATTCAACTTGTTAAACAACATGCAGAGAACGTGAAGCATTTTTATGATCCAAAAAAAGCTGCACATAGTTGTTTTCTAATGCTTTATTATTAAGTAAAAACCATCAATCAAGAATAGATAATATATCATCAGTTGTGCATCCCACATATTCCATATTATACGCAATGTTTCCCACCATACATTAAATAGTTGATGCGTTGTAATCATGTGAACTAATAAGGATTCAAGTCTACCATAGACTTGAATTTCAGGCACAAAAATTAGAAAATTGATCTAGAGTCCACTATAAAAAAAGATATATAAACAAGAGGATATTATTTTAATCTCGATGATTCCAATAGCTGATTTATATTTAAAGCTCTATGACTTGCAATTGTGGGTTGGATGAGGGTGTTTCTATGACGTGATTTTAGTACTTGTTTTGTTTTGTATATGCCCTTTATTATTCACGGGGAGTTCTGATTAATGTCGTTCATAATTTTAGCATGGACTTTGCTTGAAAGAGCACAAGCTTTGATCGTATGCATGCAGCCATGAAGACATTTGTTGTAGACGAGACAACTGTTAGTGGGTAGGAAGGTTACCCCCTATTAGTGGAAATTTTGTTTCGCATACATTTTTGTTTTAGTAAATTTGTACCATGTTTTATTGATCTTTTTGTTTACAGTTCCAACACTGCATGATAGTTTTACCATCTTGATAATTCTCCTATGAGGACGGCCTCTATTGTTATATCTAGAAAAATATACAAATGGCATGGACATACTTGGATTTCAATTGAGATAAGGCTCAGGGGAAAATTATGAATACATTTTCCTTCAACAACATTTTGAATTTTTCAAGGGCGTGTATTTACAGATTGCTGTTTAACAATTTTCTAACAGATTTTTCACTACAAAATGCAAAAGTTTCCATGTCTAACCATTCTAAATATAAATAATTCCAACAGATTATGGACACAATATCATGAAATAGTGTCTTTTTTGACAAATGACAACCATTCAACATTCTTAATACACGATGAAATAATTGTGTCCCAAGATGTGATAAGTGTTGGTTTATAAAATATAATTATGCATTGGTTCCACTTACCTATTTTGTGTCTTTCTAGGACCCCAATAAACCATAATTTATAATTCATCATATGTAGTAAGTACTTTGAATTGATAACTTACACATAAATATTGTTGTGTCTATTTGTTAGGCTTCACGGTTCACCATTTGAAGGATATTGCAATCATAGACAAATCGACTACTTGTAGTTGTTGTTGTTGGCCATTATGGAAAAAACTACCCTGTTGATGGCTTCCTTTTGATATGCTTGCTAACACGTTGCTTGCAGCAGATAGGCCACAACAAGTCTCAGTTTCTTTTATGACCTTGTTAGCTGGAATAAGATTGTGCTTGAAAATCATCCGTACATGGTGATATCATTATTTCATATGTTGTGGTCAATGAAAACTCTTTTTCAGGGCCAAACCTTGTTAGTTGGAACAAGATTATGTTTGAAAATCATCCGTACCCGGTGATATCATTACTCCATATGTTGTGGCCTGTGAAACTCTTCTTCAAGGCCAAATGTCTTGGAAATATATTTCTGAAGCTTTCTGCCTTGATGTAGTATCTAAAGTTTGGGAGGTTTTCTTTTGAGAAACTTCTCTAGTTTTTGGATCTCAAAGGGAGGCAATGATTGCTTCCATGACTACCTACAGAAAAATAATGTAAAATATTATGTCAAACTTAATCTTGAGCATGAAAACATATGAAGAGGAAGACTTATTTTCATTATAAGAACATCAATACCATGAATGATGATATATATCAAAGATAATAAAGGTTATAAAATTTTAGCATAGCTCAATATTTACATGCTTCAAAAGTAATACAAAGTTGGGTGAGGATAGAGAAATAGTGAATAACTTCCTCATTTATAAGATGCAATGTAAAATAGTTTGAAAAAAATAGAGCTGATAATGTAATGGAATTTTATCAGCATTCACAGGAAAAACTGACAACAATTACTAACACACAAAACTGAAAAAATACCCAAAATACAACCAATAAATATAATGATTTTCCCTCAAAACCGAACCTAGGAAAATTAGCTTTTAATGTCAATGCTCAATATTTATTAATAGCTAAGTACTGAAGTCCTTAGACAACATTTTGATTGTTTCCTAACCTTTAGCATTTCACTTACAAGAATAAAACCAATGCTTTTCAAAGGTTAGCTACGAAACCGGTTTTAGTTTGTTGTGCAAGAGGATATATGAAACACTTGTATTTGTTGGGCAGTTGGAAGGATTTTTTGAATGTAGTTGATGCCTTCTTATTGAGAAAAGCCCTTAGCTAGCAAACAATCCTTATGTATTTTAACAACACCTTCAAAAGTTAACTTGGTATTCTAGACCTATTGATGTTTCATCACATTATTACTTTGCAGTCGAGGAATTAATAACACGACCTACGACTCCTCAATTGATCAACCAAATTTTATTATTACAATGAACCTAGTGAGGGATATTTAAATGTTTTCATCTAGTAACTCTCCCAACATAACTTCACATGCACAGACACTCTAAATTCGACTTTTCCCAAAATATGGCTTAACCCAAACTCACTCGACTTGACTTAGTTAACTGACTCTCCAAGTTTAGCCAACTCTTGCATGCAGGAGTAATTACAATTTCAAACACTCCCCCATAATTACGATTGTATGACTCAACATGACTCAACTATGCCCACTAGGCTTACAATAGAAATTGTCTCAAACATGTCTACTGGTCTATGTCTCAGCTAGGTTTACAATGACTAAAAACCTTTACAATCTTGAACTTTATTTTTCTCTTCCAAATTCTATATGCTCAAAATTGCTTCATTCTCTATTGCACATTCTTGTTGTAGGCTCCATATGTCTTTACTTGTTTCTGATGCATTGTTTCTTTGATATGTCTTGAATTTGTGTTGAAAAAAATATGATCCTGTTCTCTACAACTTCCTCTTTAAAGATTATTTCAAAAATGGACTTTTGCCACAACTCTTCATCTTCAAACTATCTCCTTTTCTCTACTTCTTGTGCTTCATATTCTTGACTTTCTTTTTCCCATATTTCTTGATAACATAATCTTATCTCTTCTTGAATCCATTGTTGAAAAATGTTTTGAATGCATTCTTCCTTGTTTTCAGAAACTTCGATATCATTCTCTTCACTTTCACCATCAGGTACAGTTGTTTTTTTCCTGTAATCTGAACACTCAAGATCATTGTTAAAAATATCTTCTTTATGCTCTACATTGAGAGCTTCCTTCTCTTCCTCTTCCTTCTCAGTCTTCTCTTGTTATGTCATCGCATCATAATTTTCATTTTTAGCCTTCTTACAAATCTTTATTGCTGCAAACGTGTTGTCTTCCATTTGGCTTCCAAACACAATTGGAATTTTTTCACCAAATAACAACATATCAATAAGAGATTTATGTTGCATCATGTGCAACCACTCATCCCCACTTAATTCTTTTTCATGAAATTTAACATCAACATAATTTTCATCCACTCTATTGTGGGATATCCAAACATGCATGTGCTCATTAACAATTTCAAATTCACCAAATTCATGAGTTGAGGTTGGATGCACCAATGCACATCCCACTTTGTAGTCATCATCCACATGTGTTTTGTCGCAATGGATTTCACCATCATCTGCACCATCCACATAACAATGGAGTCCTTCAGCATTTATACGCTTGTGCTCTATTTCATACACAGAGGCTTCAACTTCGCTCTCTGCAATCCTTGTTGCATCTTCTCCATCCATATGCATGTATTCATAATGGGTTTCACTTTAATAGTCTTCATGACCATCATCCACTTTTGAGTGGGATTCTCCACGCTATGGTGTCCTGCTAGAGTCTTGCTTATCTACTCTCAGATCTGTGGCTGACTTCTCTGCTTGTGACATAACTTGTTATTGTATGTCACTCTCCCTTTGCACCAAATTATTCTTCCAAGATCTTTCATGCTTCCTTGGAAGTTGTAGCTTTTGCTACCTTGTACAAGAACTTCTCATACAATGTCTATTTTATAAAATTGAATGCTAAATCATCGCATACTTCATCATATGGGTTATTAGACTCGTACTCAATTAACTTTTTAGGTCGAAGAAAAGTTAGCATTTTGATAACCCAATGATCATAATATTTACCAGTAAACATAGGAGTTAGTAGCAAATCAAAGATACATCAATCACCCTCGATTTCTTCTTTGTCTTCTGCTAGACTTTTCAATTGCTTGGTTTCGGCTTGAACCTCTGTAAATATGGCAACAATCTTTGACTCTTCTTTTCGATTCATTTTCTTAATCTCTTTCAGTCGCACTTTGCGACCCATAGCTATTGTCTTTCCTATGTTTTATAACTACTTTCCTGATTACATGAGGCTATTTTCTATATCGCTCCAAAAATATATATGATTTTCCACCTCGTAAAGCACAATCTTCACTCAAAAAGCATGGTAATGTTTAATAAAGATATTGATTCAATTTCCAAAAACTCTTCTATACTCTTTTCAAAATATTTATGCCCTACACTTTTTTAATGAAAATATTTGATGGCTGAACTTTCCACTCTTAATATACTCTTTTTTAAAATAAGCCTTTAAAAAAAAACACCTTTAAAAAAAAGTTCACAAGTGCTTTGTCATTTCTCAATGATTATTTTTGAAAGATATATATATATATATATTAATATGGCTTCATCATAACACTTTTGAATCTCTTTCTGAAACGAGATGTTGACTCTTCCCTTTCAAAACAGGTCAGTTCTCACGGCCACGCAAGGGTTGTTCAAGGCAGCTTGCGGCTCCTCAATCTCACGGCCACTTGTTCAGAAAAGATGGGTTTATAAACCCTCTAACAAACTATCATTTCCGCTTACGGACAATGGACGCAAACTTGGGTTTGCGGTTGCTTACAATGATGGATTCTCTGGTCGACGTTGGCTCAGGCGGCACTTTTAGCAAACATGTGGATTCTTTGCCCACGCAGCTTATCAACGGCAGCGCCCAGTCTAACACAGGCTTTGACTTGCAGAAGCTTGATAATTCCTCACAGCAATGACCGCGGGAGCTAGCCTATATGACGACACGATGGTTAATGACTTCAGCGCTCCGGCCCCAGTTTTAAAAAAAATCGGCTAGGTTGTGGCTTTTAACGATCAGGCGTTTTCCCAATTAGATGAGATGAGTTTAGATAAGTTGGCATTTTTATCCATCATTTTTTTTGTTTCTATTTATCATATTTTCAAGTATTTTCAGAATTTGCAATTAAAATAAGAATGATCATTAAAATATTGCTTGAATCTTATTTCAATACCAAGGGAAGGCTTCACTCCAAGAGTTGTGGAAAGTCATGACGCCCATAGGAGAAGAT